>JAODAL010002146.1:122500-204629 GCA_025379985.1 Phyllomedusa bahiana | reverse complement strand
CCTTTTCCCCCCTGTACGACCCTTCCTCTTGCATTTCACTAGCTGAGACCCTCATTTTACATTCTGTTGGGGGCCCCCGGGTCGGTCTCTGTATTCAGAGCTTGCATTCCTGCATTTCACTCAAAGTAAGGGACCGCCCCATTTTCACTCTGCCCCAGCCAGAAGAAACAGACAACAAGCAGGGCTTCTACAGTCAGGAAACAGCACAATTGTGTGACTGTGCCTAAACATAGAAGGAGCATTAGAGGCCGAGAGCACTTCACTCTGCACAGCTCTGGAGGAGTTTATACAAGACTGGATTTAAATTGTAACAGGGAATCCCAAGCCTTTTGTGGTATGTAAACAGCTCTTACATACTCTGCTTAGGGAGAGACAACGTGACGTGGAGGGGGAGGGACACACGGAGCCAGCATGAACAGTGAAGGGGGATGATGTCATCACTTCGGTTAAGAAACACCCAACTGGGAGGGGAAGAAACGCCCCTGAATTTCTGTAACTGAGAGGCTGTGAGAGCACTGATACAAGCTAACTGACGAAGCGATACATCCCCTTTAATGAAACCTAGTTGCCTCATAAATATCTATCAAGTAAGAAATCTGCAAGGCATGCTTTATGTACATAGTAGTTTTAAAAATAGGAGTCAAAAAATCCACAGCGTGCTGGAAGAGGCCATGAAAACGGCATCAGTGTTGACAGATGACCCCATCTAACTTGGTATGGTTGTGATCCCAGAGGGCTATATTTTATAGGACAAGCAGGAAGTGTTTTAGAAGTACTGAGCTAATGTAACCACAGTCATATACCCATGTGTGCAGGTAACGCTTTTGAACTGTCAGATCAGCATGCAGCTGCACAACAAAATGCTTTAGGTCTCGGCCGCAGTACGAGGGAGGACTAGCAATTATATCAGACCCCTGCTTCAATGCCTGATGTCTTAAGGCCACAGTTTCCAGCAAATCTCTCCAGATGTTGTGCTAACAAGATATATATGGAACCAGGAGAAGTGTAAAAGCCGGGCTCGTGGTTGTCAGTGCTTCTTAAATACATGTGATGTCTCTTCAGAATCAATTAATAGGAATGCCAATTCTCTGAAGCGCCATTGTTGGAAGGGAGTAAACCTATCACTTTGACGAGTGACAAAGAACGGCAACATTTTAAATACTAGATAATGACGAGGCTGTATTTGATTAGATTGATATAACTGCTGCGGTTTATTGTCAAACAGAATAGTGCAATTATCTGTGGTATAAATTACGTATTGCCCTCTGCTCCTAGCAGTGTAGCTAATCATAGCCTCGTAATTACATTCTGCAGAGAACAATGGATCTGTGTATAAGGAGAGCATTTTAACCACATAAATGCACAAACTCGATTAGGTAACTGGACTAGGTAGGAACAGAGAAGACTGACAGCAGAAAGAGCTCACAGGGTCCATCTAGTCTGCCCTCATGTTGGAGTTTGGGACTAGCAGAATGACCCGGATTTGCAGGAGTTTTTCATTTAAAGCGGTTGTCTCACTACAGGGATTGCTTTTTATTATAAAGATCTTGCAAAAACAAGTCACTTTTCAACACATATATATAAAAGACAATCGCGCTTGTTCACTGTATAAGGTACCAACTTCTCTTTGTGCAGCTTGTTCCCTGAAACACCTGGTGCTTGTATCTAAAGTAGTAGTTAGTTTTAAGTTGGTACCTTATACAGCGAACAGAGCGCGATAGTCTTATATTTATATATATATATATATATATAAATATATATATATATATAAATAATATAATACATTTTTTTTATCTCTATTAGAGGATTGCAGCAGGAGATTCGCTCAGACGATCTTTGTGCAGCTTGTTCCCTGAAACGCCTGTCGCTTGTATCTAAAGTAGTAGTTACTTTGCAATATATGTCCATTAACAGTGTCCTACCTATTCTGAGATATCCCCTCTTGGAGGGGCTGCATCAGCTACTCAGGTTGCTATAGCTACAGACCTGTTTTATCTATCCTGATAGGCTGCCAGCACTGGTTGCTATAGCTACAGACCTGGCTTCTACTGCAGCCTAGTAGAAGCCAGTAAACATGCCCCTGAATTCAAAGTGAAACCAAGAAAACAGGACTGAGGCAAGATGAATCGATGTAGTGAGACAACCCCTTTAACGGTTTGTAGTTTGTGTGGTTAAAAAATTTGCTGCTGATCAGCTTGGAGACAGACTTGTGTCTGCTGGGGAGGCCTTTGCTGCTACTCTGTCTGGCTGAGATGTAGTCAGCCGCAATCTACTGCTGGAGGGATTGAGCAGCTCGCCGTTGGCTGTGATGCATCTGGTTAACCTTAGTACAGACTTTGGAACTCCCATACAAATGAACCAAGAGAGCTGTGCAAGTGGGGTCACCTCTGTTTGCTGCGGCCGCCAACAAGTTATCAATAACCTATTACTCCAAACGGTTAAAAATCCGTAAGAGCAGAAGTGAACGATTACTCGTCTCAGACTGACTAGCGGTCATTGATCACAACATGAAGGGTTGACCTTCTCCTCCCCCTTTTTAAAGCACTTAAAGGGAACCTGTCACATAGTTTATGCCCCCCTGGCTTAGGACAGCACAAGCTAGTGACAGACATGCTGTTCCCAGCACTGTGCCCCTTATTCTGTAAGATGCTGGAGTTTTAGAGCATTTACCCCTCAAATCTTATTCATGAGCAGGTGTTAGTCCCGCCCACCAAAGGTTAGCCCCACCCATTGAGTTATTCACATGTTTCTACTTATTCAAAGTAACAGGTTTATCAGTTGAGGTGGGCGGGGCTAGCCTCAGATGGGCGGGGTTTGAAAAAAATTACTCATTGAATGATTCTTCGGATGACTCTTCTGTCTGAAAACTGCAGATTTGAGCATTAAATACACGAAAACTACAGCATCTTACAGAATAAGGAACACAGCTGGAAATGGCATGTCTGTCACTAGCTTGTTCTGCCCTCCCATCAGCAAGGGGCGGCATAACCTATGCGACAGGTTCTCTTTAAGGGGGGACTTAGTACAAGGATTTCTTTTTACGTTCAAGATCTTGCAAAAACAAGTCACTTTGCAATATGTGTCCATTATCAGTGTCCTACCTATTCCTAGATATCCCCTCTTGTATGGGCTGCATCAGCTTCTTAGGTCACTATAGCTACAGACCTGTTCAATCTCTCCTGATAGGCTGACAGTGCTGGTCACTATAGCTACAGACCTGGTGTCCTCAGCAGCTCATCACTGCAGGCCAGAAGTAGCCAGTAGACACTGAATTCAAATATGCGACTGAGAAAACAGGACTGAGGTAAGATGAATTGCTGTAGTGAGACAACCCCTTAAAGAATATTTAACTCTTGATGGAATAACATTGGTCATTTGCATGTAATTCCATCAAGAGTTAGAGGGTTGTTTCATCTCAAAGTTTCATAGGATGCATGAATGTAATTATGCTGCTTTGCTTGGTCACTTCCTGGTCAAGCTGTCTGTAATTGGCATATGAGCTCCGTGTATTCAGACTTCTCTGTTTTAGTCTAGATTAGCTAAATTACCTTCTACCAGAACAGGAGAAGCTTCTGAACTAATGTAAACGGTAGAGTAATTACTGTCTTTGGTCTGAAAGATCAGATAACACACAAGTTTTCACACTGCTGGCCCGCGACCTGTGTGATGTCACTCCCTGCTATCAGAACAAACAGCAGGCGAAAAGGAGTACACAGGTCGGTCACTTGGGAAACCTGAGAGTCCTCAGAAGGTGATAAAATCATGTGTAGCGCCTTAACAAAAAAAGATGAACAAAGCAATATATTTGAAAAAAGTCTTCATTTAGTGTTCCCTACATTTTGAAAGCTATTCTTTGTAGTGAGACAACCCCTTTAAATATTCTAAAGTGCTTCAAATGGAGGTAGAGAGGGTCACCTCCCTTTCATGCTGTGATCAAGGACTGTTAGTCGGCCTGAAACGCTTAAGCGTGCATTTGTGCTCTTTATGGATTTTTAACAAGATTGGAATGAAAGGTTTTTATATATGGATGAAGTGCCGACAACCTTCTTCATTTTGTGGGTTTATACTTCTGGCTGAGGAGTTCGCAGTCTGGTTTGTGCGCTCTCCTGAAGAGGACACCGAGGGATTTATAACATTGGGAGTGGTAAGCACTACCTTCTTTTGAAGTCGTCCGCAACCTTGAATTAACTTTGTGGGAATACCCTTAAACTTTTCTGGATATTTTTGTGCTGAAGGCTGGACACCTTTTTGTAGGGAAGGCCTCCAGAACTAGGACTATTTACAGCGGGATGACCGTTTCCATCTTTCTACTTTTATGCCTTTTATTCAGACATGCGTTTGACTTTGTTGACTCACGTTGAAGGTGTCCAAAGTCAGAACTCCTAATTCCTTCTCTTTTGAGGTCCTGGCTCACACAAAACTGCTCCGTCAGAAGATTACTTCTCTCAAAGCACATTTTTTGGAAATTGTGAACTGCTGTTTCCATAATTTTTGACCATTTATCCATAAAATCTAAATCATTCTCCATGTTAGACACCTATGCATGCAGACAACAGACAAACATTACCGATCAACATGACTTCTCTGCTTATATTGCATTTTGTTATTTTAAAAGATTCTAAGTTCCTCTGAAGATCCATGTCTTTTGTGTATAAAATCTCACCATCAAATATACTCCGCCTCTGAAAGGTATCGCCTGAGTTCTTCACCCTTCTACTACTTTCAATGGCTAACACGGTAAAACATTATACTACTATCGACATGTAAACAAGTAAATAGTCTCCTTTACTAGGGATAACACTCTATCCTCAAGCTGCCTGCAGTCTGACCTGTGTTGACGTCGATCCCTGCTCTGAGGGTGGCCTGTGAGCACTCGGAAAAAATTAAAGGAGTTTTGCCATCATTTAATGTTGAAGTGGGAACCTCCAAAATGGGTTTTTAATCACTTTTATAAATATATGTGATTAAAAAAAGTGAAAACTCTGAGAGCTACAGCATTTCTCAATCCCCCTTGGTTACCATAAAGCTTCCCCTAGTCACGACCCAGGAGCTGAAAGGCCGCGCTTGCGTGAATCACTTCTTATCTGATGACAGGCAGAATGAATGGTCTTTTAAGGCACCGGGTAGAAATATGTTTTCTTTTGTATACAGAATAACTAGCTGTAGTGTTATTAGATCCCTGCTTTATCTGATGAAGAAGCTTTCAATCTGCTGTTTAGAATAGGTGTTCTCTTTTGTATACAGAATTCACAAGTTATAGTTTGATTATTTGAGTGAACATGTCACAGGATCCCCTTATGCAGGGCTCTGTGCTCTGGCTGTGTGTGTCTGTGTGCGTCTCTGTCAGCTCCGTGATTTGTTTACATTACATTCGCTTCTAGGCAGATAAGGTTTCTCCTGACAGTGCCGTCTATCAGGCTATGTCTTGCTGTATTGAATCCACTGTTGTACTTTTTATTAGTTCACTTAAGTTTTGAGACGCTCCCTTGGATTCCTCACTCCCCCCTCCCCTCTCCCTCTCTCCACTGCAGCTTCATGACTCAGCCTGATTTGTTGAAATTTTGCCTGGGCTAAGCTGAGAGGTAAGAATCTTTGTCTCTCGGCAAATCCCCTTTAAATCTCTTATCTCCTTAAAACGACGTAACATTTTTGGAAACAGTCTTTAATTACCTATCCCTACATGATGAAAGCTAATCTTTGTAGTAAGAAAATCCCTTTTCTATGTCACTTACAAACATATTAGGGCATGTTCACACAGAGTTTTTGGACGAGGTTTTCAGACCGTTACCTCATCCAAAGCACATCAAAACCTCGCCTGAAACGCGCTTCTTCAGACGAGGTTTTTGATGAGGCTTTGATCAGGTTTTGGATCAAGTTTTCGACGAGGTTTTCATCCATACAAATGTATAGCCAGGACAAAAACCGCACCGAAAACTGCGCCTAAACCACACCTACAACGTGCTTCAAGAATTGACATGACACTACTTTTTCATTGCTTCCAAAGAAGCGTGTAAAAACCTTGTCGTGTGTGAACTACAACGAGGTTTTACATAGGAATCAATTAAATGAACTGGGGGCGTTTTGGAAGCATTTTGGATGAGGTTTTGTGCGAGGAAACGCTCCGAAAACCTTGTCCAAAACCTCATCCAAAAACGCCGTGTGAACATGCTGCCCTTAGAATAGGAGCAGAATAGACCCTTGTGGTCACAAGTTGGAACCAGTCTCTGTTCACAGTGTACACTTTACCACCAATATTTTTATAAAAATGATCATTCCTTGCCCCATGTAGAGATATCATGTATGGGAGCCATGTGCTGTTTTTTTTTCTTCTTACCACGTCATACATCTGTCTGCTTAGTCTGTAAGCACACGGGGACATGAATTAGCTGCACCTATATTATAACTGCGCTTCTTGCTCCGGCAGAGGGATATAAAAGTGATTAATACCATTGCATTAGATTTTTTTAATGTACCGCCCAGTAACCTTTAGCTATGAAATATGAGGCACTTAAATGTTCATTGAGCCTGTGTTCCCTGGTGTTGTTGTTAGACAGGCCTCTTTCAGTAAAGCGGGGAAGCTCTACAAATAGGTGCAGTGCAAGGCCCCAGTTATATGATCAGGAGAGCGCGTAGAAAGGGAAAGCATACATTTCTGCCACACACAAATTGTGGAAAAAGGTTTGACTAAGAAGTCCTTATATCGGAGAGATTAGCTGAACTTACAAGGCACATACAGTCCTAGACTCTTATGAAAGCTGAATATTTACAGTGCTGTCTCGGTAGCATGCTGTACGTCACTGCGTACAATGTGGTCTTTATTTTACATGGTTTTTTTAAGGTTTTTAGCATATATTTTTTGATCCTTTTAGTTTTATTAATTTGCTTTGAAATGTTCCCGAGATATTTTGTTGGTAACCCACTATGGTACTTCTACCCATTCCAATATTTTTTTTTACCACCCGTTAGGCCTAGTTCACATCTGTGTCAGAGATGCAGTTTGGGACCCTCGGTTACAGAGGTGAAACAGGATCAGATTTACGCACGCGATGGACCCCATTAAAGGAGTTTTATCTTTTGAACTGTTAGTGCTCTTTAGCTATCATGATATTGATTAAATCCAGGGGGCGGTCTTCTCCCAGGAGGTGTTTCCCCCACTGAAAAAACTGGGAAATCTTTTTGTTGAAGAAGGGATGCAAAAGGTTTTGGGCCCTTTTTACAGCTCTGTAGCCCCCTGCTGGTTTTTTGTCTGACCCTTCAGGCTCCTTTGCTGTCCCTAGCATTAACAACAGCCAACTGATGAGACATGTGGGGGTTTAATACCCCCCCCCCCTCTTTTACCAGACGCAATGCACACTGCCTCCTACCCTTCTTCTCCCCTGTTAACGGAGGGACTCTATAATACTGGTTTATGAGGGACGGGCAGTAATTCCCCAGATCATTCACCCTAGGCGGGAGGGACTATAGAGCCAGCGCCTTTGGTTTTTCATCATTTTTAACAGCTCAGGGGGAGAAAAATAATTGTGCAGGCACCAACACAGTGAAAAGGGGGTTGGCCGGGCGTTTCCCGTCTGGGGGCGTATCCAACGGTGAAGAAATGTCCCAGCCAATCACCGTGCAGGGGGTTTTCTAGGGGGTGGAACCCGCCAGGGGCGTGTCCCCGACCAGCAGAAAAAAAACAAAAAAAGAATAAAAATTTACCAAAAAACCGCCCCCTATCCTAAACCAAAATGAAAAAAGGGGGTAATTTTCAACCCAATTACAAAAGTGCTTATTTTTAAAAATGCCCCATAATCTGAGCATTGTTTTTTGTAGCGATTTAAAAACCCCTTTAAAACCTACAGTTTTGGGGGTCTTTCGGATCAACCGTCTTTTTAACAGAAAAATTAGCGCAGCACGTTCCGCTGTTTTTTTGCGATTGAACCCGACGCAGATGTGAACAAGGTCTTGGTATTGGGGCCCGAATTTTTTATTATATTTGGTGTATTTGGTACAGTTCAACAGAAAACATGACGACTTTGGTTACTCTCATACCCGCTCATTGGATGCTTTTTTTCTCCGAACTGAGAGACCTAGAATGAGTTGAGTAAAAAATGTTTTTGTATACGGACCGACCCTTGAGCTTGGGTTCACAGACACCAGTTGAAAAAGCTTAAGTTCTAAAAGAAAAAAAAAAGTATGACGTTAAAACACGTGTTTTTGTAGCAATTGAAAAACAAAATAAATCTGCAATGTTTGAAACCATCTTCAAGGTTTCATTCTTATCCAGCAGGTAGGAAGAAATAGAGATGCAAGCACAATTCCCCAAAAAGCAAGTATTTGAATCTTCAGGCACATTTGTTATTGCATGTGGTTTTTATTGCATTTCTCAACTTTATCGGAAATGCATGTGTTAAAAAAAAACAAAAAACAATACACATTGCGTAAAAATGTGTTTTCACATGTGGAGTCCTTATAGGAATAACTTTTTAACTCAACTCCTTCTAGGTTTCTTGGTTTTCAATAAAAACACATTTTTAAGGCAGCTGGTTTTATAATTAGAGCGGCTCTACCCTAAGGTGTTTATGCATTCTGTCTATTCCTGGTCAGGCTGTGGGTGGTTCTACAATATATCAGCTTCATATGTATTAACAGCTCTTCTAATTGCACGGATATGAGATTAAGAGGCCTTTCACACTTCGTTTTTGGATCCGATTTTGGATGGGTGTTGCATCCGAAAATCACAACCAAAAACGCTGCAGCGATAGGATCCTAAACAGATCTAACACGTTTCCAACATGCAGCTGCTTGTTTGGATGAGTGTTGGATGCCGCAGGATCGCACACTATAGTTTATTTTAGGGTTCCTGCTGCATCAAACGGATCAAGAATTGGCATGTCAATTCTTAGAATGGATCCGAAAGACACAGTGAGACACACATCGGCGATCACTCGTGTGAACGCTGATGCGTATTTCATATTAAAGGCAATGTAAATCACACTGCTATTTATTAGACGTGTGTTTGGGTCCGTTTTATGGTCCGACAGACGGATCCAAACACGTATCTAAAAGCGTATGTTCACATGGACTCAACACGCTATGTGAACACACCCTTACAGATCTTATCTATACTCCAGAGAGCTTTAGGCTATGTTCACACGGCTTATTTTGGGACGGATTTCAGCCCGTAATTCACGCCGTACTGCGCGAATTACAGGTGAAATCCGTCCCTGTCATTACGATAATCCACAGTTCTCATAGAGAACTATGGTTTTGCCCTCTCCCCCCCTCGCCATTTAGGATTATGACATGTCTTTATTCAGGAGAAAAACCCCCCGTGGATAATGAAGTCTAGGGGCCCCAAGACTCCCCCCCCCCCCCCCTCCCCCCCCCGCTCCTACACACGCCGACTTCGGACAAAAAACTGTCCCGCAATTACGCCTAATAAGCCGTGTGAACAAGCCTTAGAGTTCGAAGAAAGAAGAATTAGTTTTCCTTTTTTAAGATACACTTTTATTCTCAAGCTGCTTGACCTGTGACGTCGATTCCTGCTCTCAGGGGCTGACCTGTGAGTACTCAGAGCAAATAAAATCTCTTATAACCTTAAAACAACGTAAAACATTTGGAAAAAGTCTTCAGCTACCTGCCCCTACATTTTGAAAGGTAATCTTTGTAGTAAGATAATCCCTTTAATTTAGAACACAGGTAAAATTTGTACTTATTGCAGACGGACCGCTCCATGGACTCGTGAAGCTATTCTACATCCAAGAGAAATGTGTAAATACAGCAACTTCGATTTATTAAAATCCATTCTTTATTTTAATATTCTAAAATAAAGAGGAACTGATTTTAATGATGGATGTGGATTTATATATTTTACTTGGACAGGTCAAATTTGGCTTGATTTAAAAAAAAGAAAAAAAACACAAGAAAAAAACTTTTTTTAATGGAGTTTTTGATGCACTTGGAAAACACCACATGTGCGCAAACCTTCAATGTAGATCCAAAGGCGAGCTTTATTTAGGTCTGACAAAACATGTTTCGACTATGGGGGGAAAAAAACCCAGACTGTGGGACCCTCAGAAACTCGGTTACTTTGTCACATAAAACAAGATAGTTGTAATTACTTATCTTGGCTGCAGGTTTCCTTTGTCAGAGCCTCATTAAAAAGCTGATAAATGTATGAATTACCAGTTATCAGATCATTATGATTTTTTACGTTGGTGGGTGTGTGTGTGTGTGTTGGTTGTGTATATATATAATATACACACACACAAACACATGTATATGCACACAAAATTTTATTCATATTTATATGCAAAACATAACATATATAATTAAATATTTAATATACGGAAACCTATGTATATACAGCACAACACACAAATATACGCCACACACATATATAATTTTATATAATTTTATATCCATGAAATATACACACAAAACACACAACACCCCACACACACACCAAATATATTATATAATATAAAATATTATATATATATGCACACATAAATATAACACACACACACCATTATATATGATGAATATAAAATATTTATACCCATCATAAAACTACACACACAACACACACACAACATAATTTATAAAATAAAATAAAATGCACCAATCACACACAAACACACACACATATAAATATATATATATATATATATGCACACACTTACACACACACACACCACATAATATATAAAAAATAATAATAATCACACACTAATTTTACACCACAAAAACCATATATACAAACACACAAATAATATAAATATAAAATATAATAAAATTATAATATATCACACACATCATATCACACACACAACCATATATACCAAATATATATATATAATATATATATATCACACACATCTATAAACACACCAAACCATATAACACACACACATATATATATATAATATAATATATAAATATATAAATATGCACACACATACATATAAACACACACAACCATATAACCACACACAAAAAATAAAAATTTAATATATATTATATTATATATATAGCTAAACGCACGCACAATATATATAAAATATACACACATCATATATATATTTATAATATATAAAATATAATACACACGCACATTATATATATATATATAAAATATACACACATATATATATAATTTTAATATATTTTAACAATCACACACAAATATATTATATTTTAAATTCCCCACACTACAACAAAATATATATATAATATATTTTATATATATGCCCCATATAATAAAAAATATATATATTTAAAATTATATATTATATATATTTGTGTGTTTATGTGGGCATAAAATATATATAATATATATATAATTATATAAAATAACCACACAACATACATATAAATATATATATATATATATATATATATATATATATATAAAATTGCCACACAAAACCCCATAATATATATAATATATAATATATATAATACATAACCAACACAACATCACACAACACAATATATATATATATTAATATATATAATTAACCCCACGCACATATATTATATAAATATATACACACACATAATAATATTAAAATATATATTTTATATAAATTTATACACGCACTATATATATATATATATATATATATATATAAAAAATAATATATATATAAAATACAAACACAACATATATAATATATATATATATATAATTATATAAAAAATATATAAAACACATACACACATTATATATATATATATATATATTATATTAAACACATACACCTATAATATATAAATATAAATATATATAAAACCCACATACCCCACATAATAATAAAAATTTATATACACACATACCCCCATTATATTTATATTAAATTATTTATAATTATAATTATACACATACACACACATATATATATATAATTTTAATAATAACCCCACACATACACACAAAAATTTTTAAAATTGCCCATAATATTATATATATATTATATATTAATAGTGTTGTATGTGTGGGATTTAAATTATATAAAAATATATATATATAATATATTATAATTATATACCCACAATACCCCCAAATATAATATATATAATATTTAATAAAATATATCCCCAAAACTACCACATATATTAATTTTTAATCACGCACACCATACATACACCACACACACATAATATTATATGCCAACAAAATATATATATATACACACCAAATATTATATATATATTATAAAATTCCAACACACCACAAAATTATATATATATAAATTTTTTAAAATAATATAATAAATTTATATATATTTATTTTCTATACATAATAAAATAGATCATTATAACAGCTTGTTTCCATATTCCGACTGCAGTAGGTTTGATCAGAAAGGCAAATAAATAAGTCAGACTATATGGCTTGATCTGCTTACTTAGGTGTTGCCGGCATACAGGCAGATATTTGTTGACCACATGGGGCCACTTAGTGAGTTAAAGACCTGCGCTAGCATGGGGTTTGCTAACTCTCTCACTTTTTTTGGGCAGTGGGTGATGTAATGATGGCAAACTGCCCTGATAGAAATTTCATTGGATTTCAGTGCTGTGGCCAACAGCAGAAGTGGGACATTTTTCTAACGACAGTCTTTCTTGAAATGCAGGTGGTATAAACATGCTGTTGACACTATAAACCAAACCTTGAAAGTTTCTGTAGGGTGACTGTAAATTCCCATGTTAGAAGGGATTATTTTAGCATATATTTAATCCTGCTCTTTCATTATGTTTGGTTTGGAGTCCTATGCTAACCCTAAAGAGAAAAATATGTATGAAAGTCGGAGTTGCAGCAACTGCCTTTTTCTGGCTCTAAATTGTTGTAGAACAAGAATCAATAGCTTGTATAAGACGTGTACTATATTCCATTCTATGGTCAAAGCAAGTAAATTAGGCCCCGATGTTATCATGTGTGTACTCCCTGTTTATGGACGGTCAGGACTACGTTTGCCTTATGAACAGATTGTATAGGCTTTTGTGGACTAGACACAAATTTGGTAAACTACACTTTTAAATCCAATGCAGAAACCATATACACTTAGTAAATAGGACAATCCTAGTTAAATTCAGACTTTACTTGTCCTGTAGATCTCTCTGGCCCCATCACAGCCCTGTGGCAGTCCATTAGGATAAATATCTCACTGTATCAAGACAGACATCACAGGTGGGGAGCAAAAACGTGACTTGAATATTCTAGTTTTAATTCTTGCACGGTCACTTTCTATTCATTTCAATGAGAGTTACGAGTAAAGCTGAGCAGTTGCATTCTACTCTACTTGAAACTCCTATTTAAATGAATGAAGAGTGGCTTTGCAAGCATGGCCACTTCTCCATTTATAATGGGGAGGTTTTGTGGGCCCATTCTGGAGATAGGTGCAGGTCCTAGAGGTGGGACCCGCACCTATCTGAACTCCTATCGATAGGCCATCAATGTTTGTGATGGCAAAACCCCTCTAAATAAATTACAAAAACACTTGCATTGTAAACAATATGCATGCAGCAATGCAGCAAGTTAACTCAGCCTAAGGTATAGCCACACAGCAGTTGTAAAATACCGGTCCAATTCTGTTTAAGAATTCGGCCAGTATTTCATCATCTTTTGAATGGTTTTGGGGGACGGTTCTGCTTGCAGATATGCCTGTCCCCTGTAACCATTGAATAGCACAGCTTCCACCCGAACACAATGCAGAAGATTGTGCAGGTTTTTCAGAATGCTGGCGGTGTGAAAAAACCGCCCATTGGAAAACCGTGCAGTGTAAACTACTGGGGGGGGGGGGGGATTTTCTAGTACAGTCGATGGGGACAGTGTTTTTAAATCTGACAGACTGAAAACCCATCCCATGTGGATGTACCTTAAGAAACTCATACAGTGAAAAAAACAAAAGAGAAATACACTCACCAGTGGTCTGAGGCTCTGTGAAGTCCACCCTCTCCCCTCCGCAAGGTGCAAATGGAAATGAACATCCAGCTGTAGATGGCTGAACGATGTAAAATCCGAGACTAAACCATATAATCCAGCACTCGTGCAAGGGAATGGTATATGAAAATAAAATTCACCTTTTATTGTAGTTAAAAAAAAAAAAAAAAACAACAACATAGCGTAAAAAGAGAGACTGCATAATTTACACGTTTCAAGCAGAGTCCTCGTCTCTTAACCGTAAGGGCTTGTTCCCACGACCTTTTTTTAGCACTGAATACTGCATCCGAAAAGCTGCTCTGCAAAACGCAACAGCTGATGCTGTTTTGGATCCGTTTTGCATGCTTGTATCACGCGTTTTACGAATCCGCTTTCCGGATGCGTTTGAAATCGATCTCTCTCTCCTCTCCCTCCTGTGCCCCATTCATCTGCAGCGCCGCTCACCTCCGATCCAGCCCCCTCAAGCCGCTCACCTCTGATCCATCAGCTGTGTTAACCCGTTGCGCTTTCAGGAACCAAAGCGGTGGCAATACGTACCCACAGTGTAGAGCGCTTTTGGACAGGTGCCAAAAGCGCACTCCATTATTCCCTATGGGCTTTCACTTGCGTAGAACGCAAGAAGAATTGACATGATGCTCCTGCACTGCGCTTATCGCATCCGCTTTAAGAATTGACATGTCAATTCTTAAAGCGGATGCGAAAAGCGCAGTGCAGGAGAGCCCTCAAAAGCGCATTGCCGATCTCCCTTGAGAACAGCGATGCACTTTTGCCATTGAAAGCAATGTTAATCACACTGACAATTGTTAGATCCGTTTTGCGGATCCGCTTTGCTAGCGCAAAACGGATCCAGAAGCGGATCGGCAAAACGTTGTGTGAACAAGCCCTAACACGTTGCATTTAAGAGCCGGAGACTCGGCACGAAACGCGTATATTATGCAGTCTTTGTTTTTACCCTATGTTTTTACATAAACTCCAATAAAAGGTGCATTTTATTTTTATATACCATTCCCTTGCACGAGTGCTGGATTATATTGTTTAGTCTCGGATTCTGTACCCGAAGAAGCACTTCTCTTCTTTGAGGTTACAGGACAAGTGGCTTGATTTCTATGTGGTCTGCTTTAAACTTATAGATGCATTATAGAATCACTGCAGTTTGATCTCTAAGATACATTGTTGTCTGTAAAAACCGATGCCAAAGATAATCAGCATTACCTCATGTATCCACCGATTCCTCCTTTCAATAATTAATAACACATCCATGTAGTGCTTTGTCTTTGAACAAGGTCAGCATTCATAATCACGAGATTTTTCTTTTTTTTTTTTTTTATGAATCCTTTTTACACTGTTTTTATTCATGTCATTTAATGTAAGCTTTGAAAGTAAATTTGTTGTCACCATTCAAAGGATTACTATATTTATTGGTTAAAAGGTGCATTTCCCTTTTTGATATGCAGATTTCTGGCTTGTGCTAGATACCTGTACATAAATTCACAAAACAAATGGGACATTATTCACTTAAAGAGAACCTGTCGCATAGAAAAAAATGGGACATTACTTAAAAAAACTCTGCAATTTTGGGGGCATATTCACAGCTTAATGGCTGGACTAGGACTAGACTGAACCCAGTAGCAGGCAGCTCTGGCCTATATGCTGCCTGGGAAAAATTAACAGGTGCAGCTAATTGCTAAGAAGCAGCTCACATACCAGACTGCTAGGGGAACAATTAGGCCATGTTTACACGGCTTAAAATGGGCCTTATTTCGGTCCGTAATTACGCGCCGGAGTGCGCAAATTACGGGCTGAAAACGGCCCATTCATTACGGTAATCCGCAGTTCTCATAGAGAACTATGGATTACGTCTCCTCCCTGCTCGGCGAATACGCCGAGGGGGGAGATGAGTGACATGTGAATTACCAGCGGCGTATACACAATAAATGTCTATGGGCCAGCGAGGTGCCGGCCCCCCGCTCCCTCCCCTGCCACACGGCATAATTGCGGGGCGTAATTACGTCCCGCAGTTAAGCCGTGTGAACATAGCCTTAGATGATGATAAACTGCACATTTTTTAACCTGTCACATAGGAAAAGCAGTGTAAGCTGACAGAATCCTGGTATGGGGGCAATCGCACAACCTATTTCGTTGTACGTTCTTTGCGCTATTAAATTTCCGAGCTCGCTGTCGCATCATTTTATCGCGATTATGACACACAATGGTCCAAGGCAGATATCTGCCTCCATACCTAATTATTTGACGCCGTGTATACACCTGAAAGAATTCAGATGTCAATTCTTTTCAAGCTTGCTCAAAAAATGTGAGCCTGAATGAAGGCGTGTATTTGACATTACAGTCTATGAGAAGTGTATTTGAATATTGGTTTGGGCATATTTCGGCACGAGATATGTGCCCGAATATGCTGTAGAAAAGGAGGAGCTGAGCAGATACAAAAGTATATTTCATACAATTCTGTGTAACCTATAATTTATTAATCTTAATCCCTGTTCATTCTGAGTTAAGGAGTCCAGTAGGCGGGTTCTACTATGAGAGCAGAAATAACTGTTGGTCACTAGTTAGACCACCCACCAGACTCCAGATCCCAGAATGATTAGAGGTTTAGATCAATTAATATACGTTATACTGAATCTTTTCACTTAAAAGATAAAAAAAAAGTTATGACTGTTCAAGCGCAGGGAGGCAAAAACTACAAAATTTAGTTGGTCAGTAAGTACGTTTCAGGCCTGGGGTTTAGGGGTGCTTTCACACGGTGCATTTTTCGGATGCGTTTTTCATGCAGAAAGTTATAGCAATTAAGGCTGTACATCTCTGCACGAAAAACGCGTCAAAAATTGTGTGAAAGCATCCTAAAGGGTTAAGCATCTACCGCCTCCTCTTGAACAAGAGGTGTGTGATTGTTCATCAGTATTCTGCACCTGTGCAGTTTCTCCCATGAAGCACTGGGACTTTTTTGCCCTCTACTGAGAATGATTGACTTGCCTCAATAGCAGCTCGTTCTAAAAGGTTCGTAAGAAAAGTGTAGGGATTCCACAGCGCTGGTTATGGACTGTAGTGCTTCTGAAATCACAACTGAGCCTTGCCCTGTGAATGGGATTCTAAAAGCCATTTATCTGCAGATGGTTGTTTCGGGCTTTTGCCCCTCATCGGTGCAGAGAACATCCAGAAACAGCTGTCTGCAGATGAACTACCTGGCATGTCTTTACTAATCCCTTTCTCACTGCAAGGCTCAGGTCGTCGGATGTGACTTGAGGAATACTACATCCAATAGAGTCCAAACTCTCTTCCCATGAGCCTTTTCGAATATATTTAAATGGAGAAATCAAGGCAAATAAGTCTCCACCTACTGACATAGTGCCTATTTCTGATGAGAAGCCTTCGCTCGAGCAGTATGCACGGCCTTCTGTCTGTACATAATGTGGGGGAATGGGTGTACAGCATGAATATGTTCATCATCATTTGGGCATGTGAGCAGTGTTGCCGTTGTTTTAATCAGACTTAGCTGAAGAACAGAATACATCAGTGCAATCGCATTGGTTGGGAATAAGTTGTTTTCCCTTCTCCGGTGGTTCTAACAGAGTCTCATGTATAGAAATGAAAGCCATGGGTCAGAAACATAAAGACGGAACCTACTTGGTTGTTATGGGCAACGAATAATTGAATACATCACTTTTATCTGAACAGGTATGTCTTCTTAGAAACCTGGAAGATTGACAGAAAAAGACCTCATCTAGTTGTCCTTGTATTATTGTCTTTATTTGCCAGTTAAGAAGCTTGCTGTATATTAAGAGAGAATCGCAGACTCAAGGTCCCTTTATACCTTATGACTTTTAAAACCATCAAAGAGTGCACGGTGGTCTCAGAACTCCCGCGGCGAGGATCTGATGGTCACCTCCATTAGGATGACCCTCACCGGGCGAGGAGCATCATTGTTGCCTAGTAACCAGTCTCGTAATGATATTTACTTTCACCAGCTGCAATTTTTCTGCGGGCTCGATTGCTGGAGGCGGGCGATAAGAGTTTTATTATTAATCGGTTTCTTTATTTCTGATGATCGGTTTTTATTGTGATTGTTCTAAAATAAAGAAAAGATAGCAATATTTGCCCAGTGTGAATGTGCCTTTAAAAGAAAGAGGGGCAACTTTCCAAGCCCAGGGCTCTGCAGTAATGACCCACATTACATACTTTACTGTGACTTAACTCCTTAACTGTAATAATTATGGTCTCAAATTGTCTTCTCCTGTTTCCCATCATATGGGAGAGGCGATAAGAAAACAGCCAGCTCACCCCAAGGGACCTTTTCTGGAAAGGACCTTTCGGTTCACACGGCTTAAAATGGGCCGAATTTTAGTCCCAATTACGCAAATTTCGGCTGAATACTCCCGTCATTACGGGAATCCACAGTTTTTCAAGAGAACTATGATTTTTTCCTCCCCGCTCCAATCCGCCGCGGGGGAGTAAGTGACATTGAATTACCAGGCGTAACCGCCACGGGAATAAGTCTATGGGCCGCGAGGTGCCGGCCCCCGCCCCGCCCCCGTCCACCCCAAAAAAATTACCCCGCAAAAAAGCCGTGTGAACATAGCCTTGGGGCCTGAAACCGTCATAAAGTTTGTCCTCATGTCTATTTTTCCCTTACCTCAAAAAATGTGGATTTTTACTTCATACAAGCTGAGCGGACGTTCTCTTTAAAATTTTTGTGTCTTTCCCACATGTCCCATTTTTTCAAGGGTGGACAGACATTCTGCATCAGGGTCCTGAAGGAGAGGAGGCCCTTGGCTGTTAAACATATTTATATGAACAGTTGGGCTGTTTATCTTAAAGGACTACGTCCATAACCTTTATTTAGCTTTACAAATAGAACTCTGTATCAGCAGAACCCTATAAACCCTAAAAAAAAGTCAAACGGAACACAGGGATTTTTTCAAAAAGCATTTTTTGCATTTTAAAAATACGGCAGCCCCGACTTACATCGCCCCCTAGCTACAATAAACTTTGGGGCATGCAGAACTTTCGTTCCACACTATTTTTTTCTGTGGAAAAAAGGAACCACAAGTGTAGCATGCCACAGCAGCACATGAGGTAAAAAGAGGTGAAATCTCTTACAGGGCACAACACAAAACAAATATAAAAACCCTTCCCCGTACTACCCAAAAATTAAAATAAAGTTTCTTTAATAAATTTACCTGTTTTCCACTTACATCAAATTCAACTTAAGAACAAACCTACAGTCCCTATTCCGTCTGTAACCCGGGGACTGCCAGTATATGAAAACCTGAGGTCCCTAGTAACCGCAACAAGGTGACCTCAATCCAGATGGGGACCTACTTTAACATTTTTCCTTCTCAAAAACCATTTAAGAAAAATATTTAAAAAGTAGCGAAAAGGCTTTTAGAAAAAACTCATATACTGTATTCCCTTTGGCTGTTTTCTTAGTATTTTTTTTTTTGAGTGCTCCTGATATTGTGTTGTGTTAGCATTGCTTCTTCTGGCCACCCCAGTGTGCACCTACATTATTTTTTTTGGAATGTGCTGACCAATTTTTGCCTTTTTTTTTTTTTTTTTTTTTGACTGTTTGCATAGGGAAGTGGCTGCCTCCATTTTGGTTAGGAACTCCGCACATTCACATAGTCTGTTTTTAATCCGAGCAGAGTGTAGCTGAGCTCTTCTCTCCATGAAAATATGAAGGTCTGGGGTAAAATGTCAAAGTCTGTATTGAGGTCACCTTGTAGCGGTAGATGGACAATTACAGTTTGGATCAGAAATGTGCACAAAGGAACTTCCAGTTTTTCATGTATTTCAAGTAGCGGAAATGCTAATTGAAAAAAATCCTACATTCCCTTTGACTATTTCTTAGTGTTTATAGAGTTCTGATATTGTGGTGTTTGCATTGGCGTGCACCTGGACTAATCTTTTTTTTTTTTTTTTTATTATATTAGGGTATGTTAACAGGGTGTGTTGGGTCCATGTGAACATATGCTTTTTGATACATGTTTGGATCCATCTGTTGGACCCTAAACAGACCCAAACATGTATCTAATACATGAATGTTTACGCAAATTGGGGGCCGTGTTCCAATGGTTTGCGTCTTTGGACCCGTTCCAAGAATGGACTTGTCAATTCTTGGTCCAAAAGATGCAGCAGGAGCCCTAAAATAAACTATAGGGTGCGATCCTGCTTCATCCAGCACGCAGTTGTGTGTTGGATACGTGTTGGATCCGTTTAGGATCCGATCGCCGCTGTGTTTTTGGATGTGATTTTCGGTTCCAACATGGATCCAAAAACGCTGTGTGAATGGCCCCTTAGATGTGCTGACCAATTTTTGCTTTCTTAATTTAGCTTTAAACATGTAGCAAGGGTAAACATTTTTACTACATACATTTCAGATAACGATTTTGTTTGGTTTCAAAGATCCAGCAGCCGATCCTTCCTACTTGTTTATGGATAGCTACAATCTATAAACTAGGTTACTGACCACTTCTGTGCTGTAGCAGTGATGGTCAGACTTGAGATGTCACTCTAAGCAGGAGGGGGCTGGGTTTGTGGGTGTCACCTCTGTCTCTGCTCTTATCTTTGTTGCTAAATGGAGAACTCATTAGACTTGTACTGTCCTGTCGGCGTTGCAGAGCACATAGCTGCATGCCCTGGTGAATGTATCGGGTATGCCACTTCCAGTGATGTCACCACAACGCCACTGGCCTGAGCCGTCAATTAGCAGCGCCTCTACCACCCAGACAAAACAGGAAGTAACCGATAGCACAGTGATAAGCATGCGTGTCATCCAGGGATGGAAAAACCTTTAAAGGAGTTGTCTCCCTACAGGGTTTCAAAGGATGCATAAATGAAATACTCTGTCACTTCCTGGTTCAGACTGACTAATTTGCATAAACTCCATGCTTGTACAGCTCCATGCCTGTTCAGTTGCTAATTAGATCAGATTAACTTCTCAAGCTGCTCACAGGACTTCTTATCTGATCCCTCTAACAAAAGCCCTAATTACAGTTCTATTTACTTGAGATAAATCAAGCTTTTTACTGCTGAGCAGCACAGGACACTGCCATGACCTGTGTGATGACATCACTCACTGTTATCTCATTGAACAAACAGCAGGGGGAGAATTGTTTACAGGTCAGTTACTGAGGGAACTGAAATAGCCAGGGAGGTCATAAATTCACTTGTATCTCCTTAGGGAAAACAGAGGAACAAAGCAATATATTTGGAAAATGTCTTTATTTTGTGTTCCCTACAATTTGAAAGCTATTCTTTGCAGCGAGACAACCCCTTTAAGGGAGTTCGGCAGCTGACACTTCCCATCATACTATTGATTTCGCAAAATGAGACAAGAAGGCGTTTCCTGTCTTAGTTCCTGGAGATGGGCATTGGGCAGGGAGAGCACAGCAGTGCCTGGTGAAGGGTATGGGAGTTGTTCACAGCAACCTGAAAGTAAAAATTCTTCTCGAATTCACATTGGTCATGTCTATCCATCTATGTTAAAAGGGTGGTCTCACTACAAGGATTGCTTTTTATGTTAAAGATCTTGCAAACACAAGTCACTTTGCAATATGTGTCCATTAACAGGGTCCTACCTATTCCTAGATATTCCCTCTTGTATGGGCTGCATTAGCTCCTCAGGTCACTATAGCTACAGACCTGTTTGATCTCTCCTGATAGGCTGCCAGCACTGGTCGCTATAGCTACAGACCTGGCTTCTACTCAGCCTAGTAGAAGACACTAAACACGCCCCTGAATTCAAAGTGAAACCAAGAAAACAGGACTGAGGTAAGATGAATCAATGTAGTGAGACAACCCCTTTAATATTTTTGAAGTTTATATCTATGAATCAGTGTTGAAGTGTATAGAATTTTTTTTACCAAAAAGTTTTTCTTATACATGCGAGTGTATGGATTCCTTTTGTGTGTGTGTATATTTTCTGTATATTGTAAAAAATGATCTGTGCATACACCGTGCCTCTGTAGTTTGCATACATGTATTTGTTTCATTGCTGCTCATAGTTTGGGATTTTTTTCTTATTGTTTAAATGTGTGTTCTTCTTGACAATTATTTTTTGTATGTTTCACTGATTTCTGGCAGACGGCAAGGGGCCCGCTCTGCTTTTCTACTGTCTCTATGTCCATCCCTGATCCACATGTAAATTTTCTAACAAATTGAATTAGTCATTAGCCTTGGTGAAGTTGATAATAATATTCCGTGTTTATTTAGAGCCTAAATAACAAGATAATGAAATATTCATGTTCCAGAGAAATCCGTTTTTGCTCCAGAACATCAAATTTAGTGTGTCGTGCAATGTAGTTGGCATTCCTCTGTAAAATGAGAAGGTTTCCCCTAGGGGTGCTGCCTCATCCCTATAAAAATAGAACTTCCAGGTTCTGTGGCGATTTGACGAGACCTGGTGAGATCATGTGATATAGACTTACCAGGATTTATTTCAGTAACAAGCAATGCATTTTCAGTGTGTTTGTCCTCTATCCGGACATTGTGGTGGTGGTTTTTTTACGATCATATCCATACGTCTGTTTGAGTAGCTGTATTGATCTGTGTCTGCAAATAAAGCTGGTGTCCTGTGAAACAATTTTTTGGAACTGTGTCAGAAGCAGAATTTTATTTTTATTTTTTAGGGGAAATAATCATTATGTAATATATAGGAAAATCCCCTTGCCCTTCACACCACTCAACAATATGAGGAAAATCAGACCCCACTGTACCATTTTCGATTGAGTCATGGACAGAAATGATACATCCATCGGAAAGGAGTATTTTTTGTTAAACCAATATTCCTGGAAAACGTGTTTTTTTTTTTTTTTTTTTAAGAATCTTTGGCAGCGTTTTATTATTATTTTGGCAGTCCTATGAAACTACATATGAAATCTTGTTGATAAAACGGCAGGGTAGACTACTCTCACTTTACTGTTGGCACTGCTTATTTCCATGTACAGTAGTCTCATAGCAAGTAGTAGGGAATGATGTTACGATCTCTCTGTTCTCTGGACAGGGATACAAAAGATTATATTAGAACAAAGGACAATGAAAAGAGCCAAACATTAAAGGATAATGGGCTAACCTTTCTCTGCAGTGGGTAGGGGGTTTCTTCGTTGTTATCAGGTCCAGCTGATAATAAACCAGCCTGGAAGAAGAATTGTCAAGCAATCGGATAGGATAGTTATCTAGGCAAATCTCTCTGACATGGATTGGACTATTAGGATATGTTCACCCAGCTTAAATTGGGACGTATTTCGTGCCGTACTGCGCTCAATACGGGGTGAGATACGCCCCAGTCATTACGGTAATGCACAGTTCTTATTGAGAACTGGATTACGCCTCCTCTCCCCACTTGCACAATACGCCGCGGGGGGAGATAAGTGACATGTCAATTACTAGTGGCGAATACACGGCGCTAGTAATGAATGTCTATGGGGCCAGCGGGATGCCGGCCCCCCGCCCTGCGGGAGTCGGCGCGAGTGCTGCAAGACCCGGCTTAATTGCGGGGCGTAATTACACCCTGCAATTATGCCGTGTGAACATGCCCTTACATGGAGAAGATGCTCATAATCCTCAATTTGCACCTCTTTTAAAGAAAATCAGTATAAAATGTTATTCTGGTGGTATCACACTCCAGCCTTTTACATTTTTAAATTTAACCCCAGTATAAGTGACTGCTGTAGATGTAACGGTGAGCACCTTTTTCACATATTCTGCATTTATTAAATCTTTCTGGAAAACAGTCAGGGATTTAATGAAGGATGTTGTACAAGTTGAGGTTCAATTGGATCCAACACTGTTTTTGCTAAACTTGATGCCCGTTCACATTAGTAAGACTTCGAGGTCTCATGCTTTTCTAACTGCGGCAAAATGCCTTATGGCCAGGCACTGGAGATCCTCCATCATTCCTTCCTTACAGGAGATATGTAACAGAGTGAAGGAGGTGAGAAGGTTGGAATACTTAGCAGCTATGCTGAATTCCAATTTAGACAAATCTGGTACTGTCTGGCCGCAGTGGGATGAATATATTACAAATATTGAATCTTATTAGCACAATTATTTCCGAAGGATGAGGTGCTATGAGGGTTTTTCTGTGTTTTTTCCTATTGGGTCTAGCCTTTTACGTTCGTTTTTGTTATTTCCAAACCACTGCACTTTTAACAGCATATTGCCTTTTAATTAACCAAGTGGGTTAACCGATACAGTTAGGTCCATACATATTTGGACAAACAACGTTTTATAAAATTTAATTCTATAATTACCACAATTAATTTTGGACAAAACAATTCTGATGCATTTGAAGTTCAGACTTGTAGCTTCAATTCAGTTGGTTGAACAAAATAATTGCATAAAATGTGAGGAAAAGTATTTTTTTTTAAACACAGTCCCTTCATTTCAGGGACTCAAAAGTAATCGGACAAATTAAATAATTGTAAATAAAATGTTAATTTCTAATACTTGGTTGAAAACCCTTTGGCTAGGTCAATACAGCATAGGACAAAAAACTAGTCGAAAACCATAACCTAAAAACTGCTTTGAACCGGAGTATTTTGTTAGTTTTTTTTGTCCAAAGCAGCTGGGTTTCAGATGAGTTTTGTGGGTGATTTTTAGTTTTTTGTTGAGGTTTTTGATGTGTTTTTTGGGACGGTTTTTCAGGCAGTTTTTAATTCATGCAAAATTCATATGCCTTGTTGAAACACCTGCTTTTCAGCAGAAACATCCTAAAAACGACAAAAAAAGTCTGCCAGTTTACATGGACTTAAATAGCAAATTTTCTGCTGGACTTCTTCGGATTTTACAACATGTTCCTAAAACCTCCAGCGCCCAAAACCAACCAGGGAAAAAGCGACATATGTAGACTACAGGTCATTTTTTTTGTATTAAAGTCTATGTGGACGTTTTTACCAGGGCTGTGGAGTCGGAGTCGTGGAGTTGGTGCCTATTTTGCAGGAGCCGGAGTCATCATAACAAGGACAGACTCCGACTCCCAAACTATATAATGAGTTGGTCCAGTTAGTTCAATGCAGTGCAAAGAGCAAGAGGAATTGGGTTCGGCCAGTGCTCCTGCTCCCATATCTTCAGTCTTATCACATGAGGAGGGTAATTGATGACATGGAGCAGGCAAAGCGCTGCCCCAGGGGAAAAGATTCCGCTCCCATGGCAAACAGATTCCAGCAAAATTTTTCACCTGCTTTCAAAGAAGTAGAAGAGTCCTACCATTCATCAAAACTGACTGTGGCTGAGGCAGTTCCTTTATACCCTGACATTGTTAGAGATGTTGTCCCTGTGGTCACCGCTTTGCCCCCAACCCAAGTTAGTGTAGAGAGGCTGTTCTTTAGCCTGGAAATAATGAGATCAGATGTGAGATCATGTATGCAGGATCTGATGGAGGCAATACTATTTCTCAGAACAAATTCAGAGACTCCACAAATGTTCCTGCAGTGTTTTGCATCTTTACAATTTTTTTTGCGTTCTAAAGTCATATCCAATAAATATATTTTACACTGACAAGCAAAATGGTAACAACGTTTTGAACTTGTGACTTTCAGGCACCATATCTCACCAACCACTACAGCTTTGTACATGAGGCTACTGTAATTGTATATACAGTCATCTTACCTATCTTATACATAAATTTGACTTGCAAGTATTTAGCATCTACTTAGTTCTGCAGATTCTTTCCTGTAACTGCATTGTTACTGTTTTGCTCCTAAAAATCAAAATGTTAATTTTTATTATTTTGTTAGTATTTGGGACATCCACTTTTGGTTTTCAATACTGCCTGAATCCTTCTGGGCTCTGGATCAGATTCAAGCATATCTTGACCAAACTCTGATCCCAGGTCTCTTCTCCACATTCCCAATGTTGGTGCAGACTGGACTTGGATACAAATACAACTTTTTCTTCAACTCTACCCACAAGTGTTCAAAAGATCATAACAATGGTTACCCTTTTGCTTATCAGTGTCTGTTCTACCTAAATAGCTTGATTATTGTATCATAAGGTGATAAAAAGCCTGATGGGACCATTTTACTACAGTAAAGTTATCACTTAAACATGCGCCATGTGTGAGGGAGTCGGGGCTTTGGCTTGCCGACTCCACAGCCCTGGTTTTTACATTGGATTTTCTGTGCTGTGTAGACATAGCCTTTGTTGGCAATGACTGCCTGAGGTTTTGAACTCATGGAGCTTACCAGATCCTGTGTTTTCTCCTTTTGAATGCTCTGTCAGGCCTTTACTGCAGCAGTTTTCAGTTAATGTTTGTGGGCCTGCCTGAAGTTTAGTCTGTAACAAGTGAAATACTTGCTCAATTGGGTTGAGATCAGGTGACTGACTTGGCCATTCAAAAATATTCCACTTCTTTGCTTTAGTAAACTCCTGGGTTGCTTTGCCTTTGTTTATGGTCATTGTCTATCTGTATTCCAAAATGCCGACCAATCAGTTTTGCTGTATTTGGCTGGATTTGAGCACACAGTACTTCTCTAAATACCTCAGAATTCATCTGCTTCTGTCCTGTGTCACATCAATAAACGTTAGTGACCTAGTGCCATTGGCAGCCATGTATGCCTAAGGCATCACACTGCCCCCGCCGTGTTTTACAGATGATGTGGTATGCTTTGGATCATGAGCTGTACCACGCCTTCGCCATACTTTTTTCTGTCCATCATTCTGGAGGTTGATCTTGGTTTCATCTGTCCAAAGAATGTTCTTCCTGAACTTTGCTGGCTTTTCCAATTTTTTGGAAATCTAGCCTTTTATTCTTGAGGTTTGAGTGGCTTGCACCATGCAGTGAACCCTCTGTATTTACTTTCATGTAGTCTTCTTTTTATGGTAGATTTGGATGTTGATACGCCTACATCCTGGAGAGTGTTGTTCACTTGGATGGCTGTTGTGAAGAGATTTTTCTTCACCGTGGAAATTATTCTGAGATCATCCACCACTGTGGTATTCCATGGGTGTCCAGGTCTTTTTGCATAGATGAGTTCACCAGTGCTTTCTTTCTTTCCCAGTATGTACCAAATTGTAGGTTTTTCTACTTCTAGTATTGTAGCAATTTCTCGGATGGGTTTTTTCTGTTTTCGCAGCTTAAAGATGGTATGTTTCACCTGCATGGAGAATTCTTTTGATCACATGTTTTCTTCACAGCAGTATCTTCCAAATGCAAGCACCACACCTCAAATCAACTCCAGGCCTTTTATCTGCTTAATTGAGAATGGCATAATGACGGAACTGCCCTTGAAACGGCCTTTGAGTTAAGCGATTACGTTTGGTCCCTTTGAAAATCAGGGTGGCACATGTTAAGGAGCTGAAACTTCTAAAGCCAATTTTAATATGGATAGCCTCAAATGAAAGCTGAAAGTCTGGACTTTTTGTCCATGTCCATTATATAACGAATATGTTTCAGTAAACCGGTCCGTATATGTTTGGACACTGACACAATTTTTTTTTTAACCTAACCGTATGTATTCTCAATATGTGATATCTTTATTGAACAATAATTTTAACATACAGTGAGGGTGAATTCACACGGCGTTTAGTAGCACGTACTGTGCCCTCCACTATACACCGGGTGGTTTAAAAGTACGCGCTGGCCAGCACGTACTTCTAAAGCATTCTGTGCTGGCCCCTATTCACAGCCTGAAAGTGCCCATATGTCTGGAATAGCTGTCAGCTGACAGATAACTCTGCTGTGCTCCCCATACATGTGTTTTAATGGAGAAACAAAAGCACGACCTCCAGATACCTCGTGCGGGGAACTCGTTCTTGATGGAACAAGCAGCAAGTGTGGGCGTTAAAAATGCCTTATCCTTCATCTTTTGGGGGGAGTCGGCATGCCCCCACACACCTCAATCGGCTGGCCAGTCCCATCAAAATGAGCTTGGCCAACTTTTACCTAATGTGTATAAGGACTTGAATCTATACAAGGGTCCATCTGTAAGATGTGCGCCTGGCAAAGGCATCCAATGCAGGTAAGTAATAGCAGTATCCATTTACTACAGTGGCATCATGTTATTATTCATTTAGACAGCTTTCTGTGCAGATAGACATTTTTTGTGTTTTTCCTTGTCAGTGCTTCTATCTGTACATTAGTTTGAAAGATAGCTCTTAGACCCCTGCTCATTTCATTTTCTTACAGTCTCATGCTGTGCGAGGAGATAAAAATCAACTGAATCAGCAGACAGAGATTTAGTAAACAAGGAGTTTTAAAGAAAGTCAGAAATGAGATTGTACAAGAAAAGTGTCAATACTGTGCATAGTCCTTTTCTTCCAGAAGTGTCCATACACCTTCAATACTACTTTAGCCATCCCTTCCATACACATGCACATTCAGTTCACCTAAGGGTATGTTCACACAGTGTCTTTGGGGCGTATAGCGGCACGTGCTATATACCGGGTGTTTTAGAAGTACGCTGATTACTGCCTCCCATAGACTTTCACTTGAGCTCCGGGTAGAAGTTACATGTCTCTTCTTTCTCCCGGCACGCAATTACCCTGTTTCTCCGAAAATAAGACATCGTCTTATATTAATTTTTGCTCCTAAAGATGCACTATGCCTTATTTTCAGGGGATGTCTTATTTTTCCCACAAATAAATTATAGAATGCTATACTTGTGTGTGTGTGTGTGTGTGTGTATGTATGTGTGTGTATATATATATATATATATATATATATATATGTATATATATCTTAAAGTTTAGAGTCACAAACCATAGGATATATGTATGTAAAGGACATTTTATGGCCGCTGCAGTGACTCAAAGGATGGCAAATGTGACATGCTGGGACTTGTAGAACTAGAAGTTCCAGCATGCCCCATCAGCCATCCTCTGAGATGTGCATGTGTGTTAGTACCGTTGCTCTGTTTTTCCCCCTCTTCCCTTTATTACTTACATGTACTTTCTGTCTCCTGTCCTGGGATGTTCGGGACCTGTGGTGACATCACAGTCGCATGACCTCCCTGCACAGGTCCTTCACTTCAACACTCAGGTGCTACAACAGTATGTCCCAGGGCCGTTTCTGGGGGTGAGCGGGGCGTGGGAAACCTCCCCCCCCCCTCACACCTCCCCATTCTCTCTGCCCACCCTTCGAGACGGCCCGGTGTATGGGGAGCTGCCGCAATGATTTTGGCGATGTCTTATTTTTTGGGGGGTGCTTTATATTAGGGAATTCAACAAAATCTCTGCTATGTCTTTCGGGGGTGTCTTATTTTCGGGGAAACATGGTAGTGTCGGGGAAAACGGGAGGTAATCATAGCCCTCAATGAAAGCTATGAATTCGCGTATTTGTGGGGCATATTGCGGTGCAATTATTATGTGTCAAGGTACTCCCCAAAAATCCGCCATGTGAACATACCCTAATAGTCCTTGGGAAAAGAAGAGGGAGCTGTTGGCAGGCACCTATGGTGGCGACTTCTCTCGTGGGGAAAACCAAAAGATTGGATATTGGAATGCAGCAAGCCTGATCCTTTTCTCCCCCACAATGATAGGAATCATTTTTTAATATTGCCCTACACCTTCTGAAGACATCAGCTTACCTTCCCATCCACAGGCCCAAATTTTTTTCGACATTCGATGGATGTTGGCCAAACGTCTAATATTCATTAGATGGCTATCCGGTTTTCAAAATTGGTGGATTCACCTTCCACTGGTTTAAGGTGTGTGCTGGCCATACACGTAAAATGATGCTTGGGTGAATTAGTCAAAACATGTTATTTTTGCCAGATTTTAAGATTTTATAAAAATGACTATTTCCAGTGGCTGGAAGCAGACTGCTCTTTGCTAAAACGGTGACTAGTTGTGTGGGATTTTTCACTTTGTAGTGGCTGAAACTAGTCGTTAATGGTTTGAGCAATTGGTATGAAGCTCACTCTGTTTTGCACATCCTACTGTGGATAAGTCAGTTCAATGCAATGCTATTTATTTCTCACGGGGAGAGATGTTTTTTCTTGTATTGTGTCGAAGGGGCATAGAGGATCTTATAGGCCATTAAATGGTCTCTGAGGCAAAGTTATGCCAGACTCTCGAGGGTGGGAGGGGAGGAAAGCGGTCTTTGCATTACCACCTATTCAACTCATTAGGAAGCTTTGAAATGTGACTGTGGATTTAAGCCAAGACAGAGGGCCATATGTATGAAAACTGTCTAGGTCTTAAACTTACTTTGTTGCCCATAACCAATAAGAGTGCCCCTCTCATTTCATATAGTGCTCTAAAAAAATGAGGGGCGCTCTGATTGGTTGCTATGGGCAACAATGTGAGTTTTAGACCTAGACGGTTTTCATACATGTGGCCCAGAATCTTGTATACAATAAATGGATTTCTTTATCTACATTACATACATTAATTAACTTTTTGACGATATTCTATTTTTTGAGTTGCAGTAGTATCTGTTTTTCTGTTACCCAACCCAGGATGAAGGTTGTGTTCCTTTTTCATTTTATGAAGAACCCCTTCAACTGTCGTAGCCTATATAGAAGTAAATCAATATTAATCTTTTCTGCTGGACTAAAAGGTTATCTTGAAACGGGAGTTATTTTGTCATTGCAATAACTTGTGTGTTGTCATGTATAGTACAAGTTACGCTGATTGCCGGTTCCCCTCCACCTCCTAAAAGAAAAGCCTACCTTTTATTCCCACTTAGAAAAGAAGGAAATGGATTTCTTCTGCCTCCATACAACACTCGATATGCCAATAAAAGTGCCAACCATTATTTTTTATTGTTAATTATTATAATTAGAGAGAACCTATCACATAGTTTATGCCCCACTTGCTGAGGACAACACAGGCTAGTGACAGACCTGCTGTTTCCAGCGCTGTGTCCCTTATTATGTAAGATGCTGGAGTTTCAGAGCATTTAATGCTCAAATCTGCAGTTTTCAGCCAGAAAAGTCATTCAAGGAGTCAGTTTTTTTCAAACCCCGCCCACCTGAGGCTAGCCCCGCCCACCTCAACTGATAAACCTATGACTTTGAATAGGTAGAAACATGAATAACTGTTATGCCGTGTTCACACGGCTTATTCCCGACGGATTTGTGCGCCGTATTGAGCGCACAAATCCGCCGTGAATAAGGGGCGGGGCCGGAGCGCGGCGGGGGCGCGGCGCCCGGCCCCATAGACAATGCATTGTTTATGGCGCGTCCGCGCCGTAAATAATGTGCATGTCACTTTCTCCCCCTGCGGCGGATTTGCCGAGCGGGGAGGAGCGACGGAATCCACTGTTCTCTATGAGAGCAGTGGATTACCGTAATGACTCTGACGGATTGGCGCCGTATTGAAGCGCAAATCCGGCGCGGAATACGGCGCCGATCCGTCGGCAAATAAGCCGTGTGAACGGGCCCTTAGTGGGCGGGGATAACACCTGCTCATGAATAAGATTTGAGCATTACATGCTCTGAAACTGCTGCATCTTAGGGCATGTTCACACGGCATTTTTGGACGAGGTTTTGGACGTGGTTTTCGGAGCGTTTCCTCGCCCAAAACCTCGTCCAAATCACATCAAAACCTCGCCTGAAACGCGCTTCTTCAGACGAGATTTATGATGAGGCTTTGATCAGGTTTTTGACGAGGTTTTCACCCATACAATTGAATAGCCAGGACAAAAACCGCGGTGAAGACCGCGGCAAAAACGCACCAAAACCGCGCTAAAAACTGCGCCCTAAACCGCACTTCAAGAATTGACCTGACACTCCTATTTCATTGCTTCCACAGAAGCGTGTAAGAACCTCGTCGTGTGTGAACTACAACGAGGTTTTACATAGGAATCAATTAAATGAAGTGGGGGCGTTTTGGAAGCGTTTTGGGCGAGGAAACACTCCGAAAACCTCGTCCAAAAATGCCGTGTGAACATGCCCTAACAGAATAAGGGACACAGTGCTGGAAACAGCAGGTCTGACACTAAATTGTGCTGTCCTCAGCAAGGGGGGGCATAACCTATGTGACAGGTTCTTTTTAATAATTATCATTATTATTTCATAAGAGAAGAAATATCAAATTGTTCCAAAAATTAAACTTGTTAAAATTTGGGTTCCCTGTGTATAAAAATAAAAGGAGCCCTGTTTCGTACAGCATCTAATTTACTGGAAAAAAAAAAAGAATTTTAAGGGACCCTTTACCCTCTTAAAAGGGACTGTAGTGAAGATGCCTCACGTAAGATAAAGCAGTGTGTTCTCTGCGAAACGCGTCGCATTACTCCATTTTAATATAATAAACCAACCTATTGGTTTAAAGCTTCTGATTTTTACCCTAGCACTTTTTTGGATCCCTGTCTTTTATTTCACCTCGTGTGATCTAATTGTTTCCTTACGTAAGATAAGTGTGTTACATGAGACTCTTTATGGTCAGTTTAAGTCCCTTTTAGCCACCTTACTTGCAGCGCAGATAGTTTATTGCCTATGTACTATAGCTGGACAGGAATAAAATAGCCATTTTTGCTCACGGGCATGTCCACTTAAGAGCATCATTATAGGGTTGAAAAATCCTGTCTCTGCTGAAAATTTATTTCTCCGAACGTGGAGAACACAGTAACAGGTTTGCTGCCTTTTAGAGGGTGTCTCTGCATAACTGGTTTAATCCCTTAGGTGCTTCATTAAACAGAATACAGAAAATAGCTCCAAACTTCCCGATCCAATTCAGGTTAGATCATCTGCCATAACTGTGAATGGCATGAGGGAAAATAACAAAGGGAAGCTCTCAAGTTATTTTGTCCCTAAGGGGGAATGTTTCTCTTTCCTGTACTTGACAATGGGACTCACAGCATCTGTAAAGTGCATAAAAATAGGCCATCATTTACATGTCTGTCAGGCTGTCTAACCAGAGCAGAATGTGCGCACCGTGAGGAGTAGATAAGCAATTTTCCTGTTTGCATGGGAAACCCACACAGTAGGGATGTGATCATATAAACCACTTGGCAGTATCAACCCTTTTTTGTATCGTGTTGACCATTTGACTGGGATTCCTGTAGACATGTTGATCCAGTCTTGTATTTTTAGTCTCCGTCACAATAAAAGTTTCCCTAGGGAAAGTATGCCTGGATCTAGGAGGAGTGAGACTCAAACGTGCTCTTTTAATCCCTTTGAAGCTGGTGCAAACCTAAACAGGTTCTTTCAGAATAGAGGAAGACAATAAAAGATTGGAGCGTTGTGCCTCGCTGTAGGTAATGTAGCACGGTGTATGAGCGATGCACCTCAAACACAGCATTATCTAGCTGCAGGCAATTTATTAAAACAGTCTGCCTGCTTTATAAACAGCTGGAGTATTTGCTGCTTTTTCTCCCTAAATAGCTCTTTAATGAACATTATAACAAAGTTTTGATTCCAAAGCTATTGAGTGATGCCAGCTCTCAATTCCCCTTTGCTAAACCTTCTTTGCCAAAGTGAATCCCAGCAGCAATTAGGAAGACTGTTGTCATTTGCGAATGCTTCGTGGTTTACTTTTGTGAAATCATTTAGGCAATGATATATCCTGTAAAGAACTTTTTGGTGAACTACAGTACAATCACCCTTAACCCCTTAAGCCGAACGCCGGAAAAGTAGTTAATGACCAGAACATTTTTTTAAGTTTTTGTCTCCTCGCGTTTAAACAGTTGTAACTTTTTTTATTTTTTCAATGACGCGGTTGGATGAGGCTTCGTTTTATTCGAGACAAGTTGTACTTTATGGGGGAATAGTTTAAGTTCACTTATAAATAATTGCAGAATTATGTAAAAAATGTAAAAATTTTTTTTTTTACACCATTCACATTTCACACTTAATAACTTGTTAGATTAATTCTACAGGTTATTATGGTCGTGTGGATACCTAATATGTGTAGGTTTGTGTGTGTGTGTAATATATGCACAATTATTTTTTATTAAATATTTATTTTTATTTTATTTTTTTATTTATTATTTTTTACACTTTTTTTGTTTTTTTCCTTTTTTTTTTTTTTTTTTTAAACCCTGAAGGGAGAACTGTTTTACAATTTTTAATTTTCTTTTAACACTTAGTAATGTTTTAGCATATTCATATATGCTAATACATTATAATCTGTGTCAGTCTGACACAGGCAGTGATCAGGGCAGCACACAGTCTGTTGTTACACAGACAGCTCTGGGGCCATTCTAGGTCCCCAGGGCTGACTGTGCAGCCGTTCCCCAGGCTCTGTCGGGTGACCGGGTGTTCCGATCACCCGACAGAACAGGGAAACCCTTTGATTGCGCTGCGGTGATGATCCTCCGCAATCAAAGGGTTAAAGCACCGGGATGCGGAGGTTTCCACTGCTACCCGGTGCTCGCAGGAGATGCTCTGGGATCAGGGCTGTGTAGTACAGCCCCGATCTAAGCGCAGCTGTGGTGCCGGGCGCCGCAAACCCCGAAGTCTGCAGTGACGCCAAAAGACGTCACTGCAGACGAGCAACCTGAAATGCCCGCCGTCAAAAGATGGTGGGTGGTCGTTAAGGAGTTAAAGGGGTTGTCTCACTACATCGATTCATCTCACCTCATTCCTGTTTTCTCTGTATCATTTTTGAATTCAGTGTTTACTTGTTTTACTGGCTACTACTGGCCTGGAGTGATGAGCTGCTGAGGAGACCAGGTCTGTAGCTATAGCAACCAGCGCTGGCAGCCTGTCAGGAGAGATCGAACAGGTCTGTAGCTATAGCGACCTGCGGAGCTGATACAGCCCATACAACAGGGGATATCTAGGAATAGGTAGTTAATGGACACATATTGCAAAGTGACTTGTTTTTGCAAGATCTTTAACATAAAATCAATCCCTGTAGTGAGACAACCCCTTTAATAGTATTTACAGATGACCTATGGCTATTTTAATAAATCATTGTGCTCTGTTATATTAGGCTATGTATACATGGCAATGTTAGAATGCTGTCCAAAATCCAGCGGTATATTAATATCGCCATACAGAGGTTTTTAGTGCAGGTTTCCGCCAGAAACCGCGGTCGGATTCGGCCAGCTTAGTACATAGAACATGTTATGGCAGATGCTACTACAATTCTATTAACTGGCGGTTTAGAAATCCGACAATAGAAAATCCGTGCTGTGTAGACTACAGCTTGGATTTTCCATTGAGGTCTACACAGCGTTTGTTCCGGTCGGATTTTTGGGGATTCTAAATACTGAATCCGCTTAAAAATCCGACTAAAACCAGAGCAGTGTAGACGAGGCCTACTCTCCTGCCTCTCTTAGGATATGTTCACATGGCTTATTTGTAAGTGTAATTGCGCGCGTATTGCGGCAAAATGCACGCCGCAACTACGGTAATTCATAACTCTCATAGAAAACTAGGAATTATGTGTCGTATGCCCGGGCGTAAAATACGATCGTATTGTACGCCGGTGGAGAAAAGTGACATGTCATTTGTTACCGGCGCTTACGCACAGCTGACAGTGCATGTGGATTTGTGCTTTGAAATTACGCGCTGATCAGCACTTCCAAAACACCCACCATATTGCGGTGCGTACCATATGTGCCCCAATACACCGTGTGCACATACCCTTATTCCTTCTAGAAATTTATTACTGAATTTATCAGGTGTTACCAATTAGGGATGTAGTGGGCTCAGGAACACACCCACCAACTGGAATGGTAACACCCAGATGACAGATTCAGTAATCGTTTTTCAAATAACAGAGACAAACACAGCACAAACACAGAGTTATAAGAGAAGAAGCTCCAGAATTATTTCACAGGGAACACAAGGATTTACTTACGTCAGGAAATGTCATAGGTCCTCTTTAGAAGGGAACCTGTCCTTTTTGGCATTCATTCTGCCATGTTTATTATATACACTTAAGAAAAGATCATTGTAAAAAAAGTATGCCCCATATGTTCTATAACAAACTTTTCCCACAATGTATGTATATTACCTGTTGGGGTATGTTCACATGACGTGTTTGTGGTCTGTATTTTACTGCGTAATTGAACTGCAATCCGCCTGAAGTACGCCATGCTAAGTGTTTGTATGGCCTCCCTGGCTTTTAGAGTGTTTGGCCCTCCCCGGCTTCTGAAGGGTTTGGCCCTGCCCGGCTTCTAAAGGGTTTGGCCCTGCCCAGCTTCTAAAGGGTTTGGCCTTGCCCGGCTTCTAAAGGGTTTGGCCCTGCCCGGCTTCTAAAGGGTTTGGCCCTGTCCGGCTTCTAAAGGGTTTGGCCCTCCCCGGCTTCTAAAGGGTTTGGCCCTCCCCGGCTTCTGAAGGGTTTGGCCCTCCCCGGCTTCGGAAGGGTTTGGCCCTCCCCGGCTTCTGAAGGGTTTGGCCCTCCCCGGCTTCTGAAGGGTTTGGCCCTCCCCGGATTCTAAAGTGGGTTTGTCCATCCCGGTCTTAATAGGGTTTGGCCCTCCCCGGCTTCTAAAGGGTTTGGCCCTCCCCGGCTTCTAAAGGGTTTGGTCCTCCTCGGCTTCTAAAGGGTTTGGCCCTCCCCGGCTTCTAAAGGGTTTGGCCCTCCCGGGCTTCTAAAGGGTTTGGCCCTCCCCGGCTTCCAAAGGGTTTGGCCCTCCCCGGCTTCCAAAGGGTTTGGCCCTCCCCGGCTTCCAAAGGGTTTGGCCCTCCCCGGTTCTGGTTCCCCCGCTCAAGGTTTGGCCCTCCCGGCTCTGGTTTGCCACCCAAGGCTTCTGAAGGGTTTGGCCCTCCCCGGCTTCTGAAGGGTTTGGCCCTCCCCGGCTTCTGAAGGGTTTGGCCCTCCCCGGCTTCTGAAGGGTTTGGCCCTCCCCGGCTAACTTTTTTTGGCCAGATGAAGTTTAATCAGGTAGTCTTCCATACATCCATGATCTTGCTCTCATTTTGCTTATGCGTTTCAGGATAAAGAGGTGGTGATGTGTTTGGTGGCTGTGGACCATGTCTCTGTCTTGTCTTTATTCATATTTAAAATTGGAATGTTACCCAAGAAGGCGTTATGACCTCTGTTGCCCCCAGACTCCTATACTGACTCTTGCAGGTCCAATCTTTAGGTCTGTATATGTTTCGATGATGTTTTGTTTGCCCTGGTTTAATTGAGCAGTTGGCAGTTCTCCGTGCAGGTATTATAAGACCAAGCTGACAACTACCTGGCAAGTTGGTGAAAAAAGTACATTGCCTCAGGATGAAAATTATTTTATTTCATGTTCGGAGTTGATGATGATTGTGATGAGCAAAAACTAAAGCGGAGCTATTTTAGAGACCAGGGCATAGCGGAGACGTTACTGGCCAAGATACTGGTGGTGGTTTTCTTTGTATCAGTTTGTTGTTGTACTTTCAAGAGACCCATTAGAACAGAGTTTTCTAGTTGAGAATTTTGCTACCCTTAGTATGACTTATACTTGCTGAAATACATAACAAAAAAATCTATATTTTCTCAGATACTTTACACAATATTTCTTTACACTTACAATTGTCCTCATGCACATGTACCTATTATGTACCATATCGTGATTGCACAATATAAAACTACCAAGTTTGAATATTATTAAGATAATCTCTCGAAGAAGCATTGCTTGTAGGAGATATAGGTTGGTGATTCAATGCCCTGCTGAGGCTCCATAGGAGTTTATAGCCTCTCTAACAGGCTCTGTAAGGCCACGTCCCCACTGCACAGGACAAATACCGGCTGGTTTACCGGCCGGTATTTGTCCTGTTTTGCGGCTTTCCCCACGTCCGCGCCGGGGGAGGGGGGCAGAGAAAAGCCCTCCCCCTTCACATTGACATGCACATATTCCATCCGAAAACCGGACGGAAGAATGTGCATGTTCAACGTTTTGCGGCTGGACCGCGGGCAGAAAACCCGTGCAGTGGGGACTGCTGCACGGGTTTTCCATAGAGCACCATTGTGCTCATTTTCAGACGGTTTTTCAGGCGGTCTGAAAAACCGCAAACTGGCTGAAAAACCGGCCGAAAACCCTTGCCATGGGGACATGCCCTCTGCACTTTAACAACCAAAATTAACTCGGTTTTAAGTGCCTAATAATTTTGGGGTTCTCATTTGTCTCACTACCATGTTCATATGACGGATATTTGAATCAGAAAAATTTGTTGCAGGTCCAGGGCAGAATACCCTTGGATTTCTGATGCAGATTTTTACTTTACATGTAGCAGATTTCACGGCGGCTTTCATCAAGTATTAGTCACGTTAATGTGGTCTCCATATGAAATTTAATGGACACAATCTGAGTAAATGACATTTCAGATCTGTTCGCCTAGGAATTATAGTTAATACGGCTGAAAAAAGACAAATGTCTATCAAGTTCAGCCGAGGGTGGGGAACAATATGAATGAAGAGAGGAGTAGAGGGAATTTTTAAGCTTTGTTTCCCCTCCTGATGAAGACTTTCGAACACAGAAGACAAGAACCAATCTGCCCTAAAGTAATATTTTATTTCTGATTCCAAAAATTACTATCAGACTAGATCTGGACTTTTTAGACGGCTACAGAAGTATTAATTAACTGTAGATAGTTATCTAAGCTTTTCTTGATATCCTCACCTGTTCCTGCTGTGGCCAGCTCCTGAGGCAGCTATTCCACAGATTAACAATTCACATGGTGAAGAGGGCTTTTCTCTACTGGAAATCTAATCCTTTTTTCTCCAGATGAAGGGAATGTCCCCTTGTCTTTTGAGGGGGTTTTACATTAAATAGCTTTTCTCCAAACTTTTTGTATTATATACTTTAAGCTGTATTTCTCAAGACTAAATAAGTTTACTTCTTTTAACCTCTTGTAATTAAGATGCTCCATTTCTCGTATTAGTTTGGTTGCTCGTCTTTGCACTCTTCATTACATCCTTTCTATAAATTGGAACTCAGAACTGAACAGCGTATTCCAAATGAGGCTGCACCAATGCTTTATATAGTGGTAATATTACATCTTTGTCCCGTGAGTCCATGCCTCTTTATACATGCAAATATCCTGCTGGCCTTAGAGGCAGCTGATTGACAGTACATGCTGTTCTGTAGTCTATGATCTACAAATACACCCAGATCCTTCTCAACAAGCGATTCCCATAGTTTTTTTTACCCCCTAGGACATAAGGTGCATGCATATTACCAGTACCAAGATGCAGAACCTTACATTTGTAGATCTCTGAGAACTGTGGATTACTGTAATTATGGGGCGCATTTAGCTCGTATTAGAGCGCAGTACACCGCAAAATACACGGTGAAATGCGCCCCAAAATAAGCTGTGTGAACATAGCCTAGAAGTCACTGCCACAAGAGGTTGTGGTAGAGGATTCATGAAGCATGTTTAAGAAGGGCCTGGATGCTTTCTGGAAGAATATAACAGTACAGGTCATGGAGACATGTTTCTGAAGATGGTACATTTATCCAGAGATTTATTCTGATTTGGCATTTTTGGGTCAGAAAATAATTTTTCCTCTCGTATGGGACAGTTGGCTTCCACCTCTTGGGGATTTGGTCTTCCTCTGGATCAACACAGTAGTGTTATGGGTTGGACTCGATGGACCTTTTACTTTGCCCTATCTTTTTGGTTGATGTGTTGCTCTGCGACAGCCCACCGGCCCCATAGACTGTCATTGCTCGCGGCGCGTATTTGCCGCAAGTAATTGACATGTCACTTATCTCCCCGGGCGTACAGTACGATCGTATTGTACGCCCGGGGAGGAGGTGTAGTCCGTAGTTCTCTATGAGAACTATGGGTTACCATAATTTCGGCGCGCATCTTGCTCATATTAGAGCGCAAATACGACGCGAAATGCGTGCCGAAATTACACCGTATGAACATAGTGTAAGTGTATTAACCCAGAGTCACATGAAATCGGAGTTAATGGATGGGGTGAGAATAACTAGACAGGTCAATATAGGGTAAATGTATGGATTCAAATGTCCTGAAGATATGCAGGAAAGTAATAGAAACGTGAAATCGCGTATGGCTTATGTACTGCTCGCTGATGAATATGTTTTAAGGAATCTTTGTATTTGAGAGATTAGATCAGTTGCTGCTTTTGACGCAGGCAATAGAATATGATGTTATTTCTGAAGAATAATGCAATTCGATTGTGACATTTTAAATATATGTCTCATAATTTATTGTTTAGCTGTTTGCAGCAGCTGCCAAATCATTGTAGGAAAAGGTTAATCTGAATAAAAATCCTCCGGAAGGATTCCCTCAGCACCGTCTTATAGACTGGATACACGCGCAAAGTTTTGCTGACTTTTTCTTGACATTTTTGTTGGCATTTTTCAGAGTGGTTTTTTAATCAAAAGTGCTGCAGTTAAATATTACCGGTCTTTATCAAAACATTGCAGGGCTGGATTCACACTTCGTTTTCAGTATGTTGCAGCTATCCATTGTGGTATCAGGATATAGGGGTGAGAGGAGGTACCATAAGCATTAAAGGGGTTGTCTCACTACATTGATTCTTCTTACCTCAGTCCTGTTTTCTTGGTTTCACTTTGAATTTAGGGACTTCTACTAGTCTGCAGTAGAGGCCAGGTCTGTAGCTATAGCAACCAGTGCTAGCAACCTATCATGAGAGATTGAACAGGTCTGTAGTCATAGCGACCTGAGGAGTTGATGCAGCCCATACAAGAGAGGAGACCTCAGAATATGTAGGACACTGTTTACCCCTTAAGCCGAACACCTGAAAAGTAGTTAATGACCAGAACATTTTTTTTGTTTTTGCTTCCTTGCGTTTCAACAGTTGTAACTTTTTTTTTTATTTTTTCAATGACGCAGTTGTATGAGGCCTCGTTTTATTCAAGACAAGTTGTACTTTATGGGGGAATAGTTTAAATTCACTTATAAATAATTGCAGAATTTTTTTTTTTTTTTTTTACACCATTCCCATTTCACACTTAACTTGTTAGATTAATTCTTCAGGTTACAGGGGTTGTGTGGATACCTAATATGTGTAGGTTTTTGTGTGTGTAATATAAAGTACAATTATTTTTTATTAAATATTTATTTTTATTTTATTTTTTGATTCATTTTTTTACACTTTTTCTGATTTGTTTTTTTTTACAGTTTTTAGAACTGTTTTACAATTTTATTTTTTGTTTTTTTTAACACTTAGTAATGTATAAGCATATTCATATGCTACATTCTAAACTGTGTCACTTTGACACAGGCAGTGATCTGGACAGCACACCGTGTGTCCTGGTCACTGGCTTCATACACAGTCCTTTATATAGAAAGATTGCACACCAATGCTTCAATTTTTCATTTTAACCAAACTTTATTGAGTAATATGATAATCATCCGGCTTCATAATATATAAAGTCAACACACTTTCATCTTTTATATAATATAATTAGATTCCTGTATTTTGTACGTTTCGGTCCCTAAATGGACCTTTTTCAACCGAATCTCTAAAATAATAAAAACAATAACAACAAGTTGTTAGTATACACAACAAATATGACAAATATATTGTTGTTAGTGACCTAAAAATCAATAAAAACATCATCACTCACTTTACAAATTTTACATCTCTTATTGTACTCTTTGTAACTTTATTACACCTATTAGGATACAATGACAGAAAAAAGGAAAGATGAATATATGCACAAAACCGGCATGAACAAAATGCAAGATGACCCAGAATATTTTTTCTATACTAGACCATTCAAAAGGGAGAGGGCCATAATCGGAAGAAAACAATGTCTCTATAGCTGTCTAAATCATGGTATTTCAATCTTCAAGTTACCCACATATATCACAATACTGATCTTAAAAGCATCGCGGACATCTATGAATGTGTCCCATGACACAATACCAACTACATATTTATCAATCCATAGGTTCCATTCTAATTGATCAAAAAGATAATATGCAAAACATATCAAGTAGGGGGAGCGATCTAAAATACGTCCTGCAATTGAGACATCACATCTCGAACCCCAGTTGGTTTTAAATGGCCAAACTGATCATGTGATCGCAAAGAAAGCTGATATAGATTGCAAATATCACTTGACTACAATACTATAGGTTATAGAGCTTTACCTGCAGCGTGTTACTCGGTGGTGTGGATGGAGCCGGAACTATACCCTGGTGAATCTCGCGGGTTTTTATATCGTGCGCGCATGCGCGTTAGTGGGCCCTTACTTAACATGGAGTGCCGAGATACATATGTCTACGGCGCACGCACAGTGACGTCATCAAAGACTGTGTGAATATCACTAATCTTTATTGAAACCAAACAACAATGAGGACGAGCCTTCAGTTGGAATCTAGTTGTTATGTTTATACTTTAAAGTTTGCTCATGCAATTCTAGCGTTACCTATTATTTAGGGTATAAAAAATATGTACAAAAAAGAACGATTGCACTATCATTACCATATCGTTCCATTCATGGAAGCAAGTATATCTCTACCTGGTGTTGTTAGTCAAAGTGTTATAGAAAAGCCTACTGTATTGACATGATCAAAAAGGGAGGGAATACATATCAATTCCTTCAATTTTCAATAGGTATATACTGAGGAACCCCACTTTAAGGGAATATTTTTCAGTCATGGGTAACTTTCACAGATTTTTAAAAGATCACAGATAAAATATCACTCACATTCTTTACGGTTCATACACAAAGCTCTGGGGCCACTCTAGGCCCCCGGGGCTACTGTGCAGCTTTCCCCAGGCTCTGCGGGTCACCGGGTGCCCGATCACCCGACAGAGCAAGGAAACCCTTTGATGGCGCTGCCAGAAACGCCCGCCCAATCAAAGCTTTTAAAGCACCGGGTTTCCTCCGCTCCCCGGTGTTTGCAGGAGATCTCGCAATCGGGCTGTGTAGTACACCCCCATCTCAGCGCAGCTGGGGGCCCCCGGGGCGCCGCAAACTCCAGTGCTCAGTGCGTTAAACGTCGCGCGACTAACGACCCACACCAGCCGAGTCAAAAGTCGGCGGGGGGGTCGTTAGGAGTTAATGGACATATTTGAAAAATAACTTTTTTTGCAAGATCTTAACTAAAAAGCAATCCTTGTTGTAAGACAACCCCTTTACTAAAACAAACATAGTCCTATTTGGAATCCACTTGCTTTTATTCATGCGGGTACGCGCTTTTCGTGAGGAACACAAAAATTTGTAAAAACACTTTTGTATAACACACAGATAGAACAAACGTAGCCAAAAAAAGACTTGTTTTTTTTATTTTATGGGGACCCCAGCTATGTCGCATGTCCATCAGAGGCCCCCCCCAAACCCTGAAGATAACGTAAGGGCCTTTACCACGGCTAAAAGGGCCGATTTTGGTCCGAATTACGCGCCCAAATGCGCCCAAATTTGGGGAGAAAACGGCCCCTTCATTTTTAATTCACGTTCTCATAGGGGGAATTGGGGTTACGTCTCCTTCCCCGCCCGGCGAATCGCCGGGCGGGGAGGGAAATTTGACATGTCACTTTCTAGCGGCGTATACGCCCGCTAGCGTGATTGTCTATGGGGCCCCGAAGTGTGGCCCCCCCCTCACTCCCCCCCCCCCGCCCCCCCGTCCACAAAAGGGGTAATTTCAGGGCTTAAATTTCGTCCCGCAATTAAGCCGTGTGAAATGGCCTTACAGATAGCAGTCTTGGAGCTGCACTCATGCAACGTGTTTTGCCTTTTTTGTCTTTATTTTTTAAACTGATGTCTTTGAAAGCAGAATATTTTTTTTTAGACTTTACTATAGAAATGCCAAAAAGTACTCTAAAACGTATGCTTTTTTAAAAAAAAAAAAAAAAAAAAGCTAGTTTTAAAAACTTTTTTTTTTAAAGTTTTTTTTAAAAAAAATATTGTGTCTCTGGGGGGGAAAATTTGGAATGAAATGAGTCACAGCAAAAGGGGGGAAGGAATGTAGTAATATTCTAGGTGCAGAACGATCTACAGGTATCCTTGATGCTTGCTAAGCGACGCCCAAAGGGTTGGGTCTCCCTAGCTGCAAGCCCACCCTCAGTGAATTTGGAGGGGGGGTGCTTGCACAGCCATCCTCCCCACCCCCTTTTGTGTAGCTCCCGTTTTAGCCAGTTTCTACACTTAGCTCCCATAGAAAAAAACGGGGACACGGCGTAAGCGACACCTTTCTTATTCACTTTCATGGTCGGCTTGTAGCTAGCGGAGAGCCGACCTTGGCAGTACACTTAGCAAGCATCAAGGATACTTGTAGATGTGTTACTGCTACCTATAATTTATACAAGTGCTGTCCTCCTCATTTACAGGCTGTTTAGCTGTGGAGAACACTTTTCTTGATGGGAAGACCCCTTTAACTAAAAATCACAATATATCAATAACTTCATTGGAAAGATGTATAAGAGCATGTTCCCACGGCAGGGTTTTCAGTTGGTTTTATAGACTGTTTTCGGATTTGAAAACCTCTGTAAACTGACAACCTTTTACATTGAGTTAAATAGGAAATCCATGCAGCAGTCCCCACTGCACGGATTTTCCGTCGGACGGTTTTTGACACCGCCGGCGTTCCTAAAATCTTAGAACATGTTTGTTCATTTTGCCCGGTTTTTGGGCAGAATATGAACATGTGGGTGGATAATCCGCCCGGCATTTTGTCTTTGCTGTGGGAACGCACCCTAAATTGCATTAAAAACCATGTTACAAAATGCTGACTGTTTTCCGTGCTGTTTGAGACTCCAGAACGCAGTGTGAAGGACCTCGACAGTGTCGTCTTTTCTCTTTATTTGTTTCATTGACAGATGTAGATATTTCCTGATAGTAAAGCAGTCTGCAACATATTGGTGTCTTATGAATTATTTTATTAGGATTATTATTTTATACTTGTAAATATTTCTTTATGACTAGTATACAATCCAGTAGTCGAATGAATAATTTAGCTCCACAACAAGTAAGCCATCCTGATAGATGACTTTGGCAATGAGCTCTATTCTGTACATAGCAGAAGATCCGTAGGAGATTATGTGAGGAGGAAAGTCCTGAGGCTGACGTGGGTCTGATAGAAGAAAGAGTCTGCTAGGCTTCTCACTTCTGTTGTTGCTGCAGGAAGAAAGTCTGGACCAGCGCCAGGACTAGTTAGTTGGGATTTTTTTTTACATTCCAGTCATGTGGAAAGACAGGAATTTGACACAGAGATCTTGATTTGGAATGTGTGCTCTGAGTAATTGTGGTTATCAAGGTGCTAGGCATTCATACAGGCAAGTCACGCAACTGAGCCTACAAAGCCGTACTAACTAATCAAAGACTAAACCGGGTTACGGTATAAGATGAAGTAAAGACCAGTGTGAGCTCATTTCAAAAGAAGTGGTTGTCAGTTGGGCCAAGTCGTTGTTTTCTTTCAGCTCTCACCTATGGATAGTACTAGTGTCGAGGTTCATCACTGAGCTCCGCTAACTTTTTCTTGGAAAATCTTATGTGGATCAATTCGAATCTTTAGTAAACCTTCTCCAGCAGCTGAAAACCCGCACCTACACTGTACATTTCAGAAGTAGGCATAGTGTGTGTGTGTATAAAATCTCCCAGCTATAAAATGTATATGGAAGCGGTTGTCAGTGGGCCAAGTCATTTACTCTGTTTTCCGTCAGCTCTGTTTGGTTCTATGGTCATCACTGAGCTCCGCTGTTTCTTGGAAAATCTTATGTGGGTCAATTCGAATCTTAAGAAATCTTCTCCAGCAGCTCAAAATCCGGCACCTATATTATGCCTAAAATCTATGGTATATATCCCAACTATAAAATGTATATGGAAGGGGTGGTCAGTGAGCCAAGTCATTATTCTGTTTTGCTTCAGCTCTTACCTATGTATAGTACTAGGTTCTATGGTCATCACTGAGTTCTACTAACAGTTTCTTGAAAAATCTTATGTGGGTAACTTCAGATCTTAAGGAATATTCTCCAGCAGCTCAAAAACCGGCACCTATATTATACCTATGCCTAAAATGTACGGTATATATATCCCAGCTAATAAATGTATATGGAAGCGGTTGTCAGTGGGCCAAGTCATTATGTTGTTTTTCCTACAGCTCTTACCTATGTATAGTACTAGGTTATATGGTCATAACTGAGCTCCGCTAACCGTTTCTTGGAAAATCTGATGTGGAACAATTCAGATCTCTAGTCAACCTACTCTAGCAACTGAAAACCTGCACCTATGCTACACCTATGCCTAAAATTGACAGTGTATAAATCCCAGCTAAAAATATACATGGTGATATCTACCCAAAAAAAGTTAGACAAAGGAGAACTCTGGAAAAATGTGTTTCTTTTCTTAGACTCATTTGGCTGTTTGGAACCCTAACATAGTTTGCTACATTTGCTGACCCTGAAGGTGACTTCATTTATTTTTTATACTCCAGTAAAGACAATAAAACTGGCAGCTTGCCGCCCTATTTTTTTGTTTAAACGATAGACCACATCGTAGGGGGTCCACCAAGTGATGTTGGTGTCCATCATGAAAATGATCTGGTTCCACTTCTGCAATGGAGGACACGATTGGAACCTCAAATGAGGATGTGAACAAGGCCTTAATTACTTTCTAAAGTGTAACTCTAATAACACATTCCATAAACCAACATTACAAGTCAAAATAAGAAACTTTGCAATATATCTTTAGGGAATTTTTTTTTTTTTTCTTTAATCGGGCACCTTTTTTCCCACCCTTCCTGCTTTCTTACCTGGTTATAAATCATTAAGGGAATCTTTTTATTTTTTATTTTGTGACCTTCGCATCACTGAGCGCTCAGGTTACAGGAGAGGCAGAGAGAGAGAAACCAAGATGGTGCCTGCTGTATGGTGAGTTTTTTATCACAGCTACACTGCTCCTTACTGCTGCCTCTTGTCCTTCATGTTGTTGCTTGCTTGCTTGCTTGTTTGTGTGTCTCCTGCTTCTACTTCCTCCCCTCTCATAGACTTTTATGGGCAGCTGTAGCCTAAGCTCTACCTAAAGCAGGAATGTTATCTCCACAAGTCTGAGTCTCTTAGTATTTACAACTGAGTGCACAGGTGAGAAAACAGGAGGATGGGAGGAAAAAAGGTGGATTTTAAAAAAGGCAGCATTTTTCTCTTAAAGGGGATTTGCCACCAGACCAAGTACTGACCTCCGTTCAGTATGAGAGCAAGATGTAAACAAATCACGCTGAGTCATGAAGCTGCAGTGGAGAGAGGGAGAGGGGAGGGGGGAGTGAGGAATCCAAGGGAGCGTCTCAAAACTTAAGTGAACTAATAAACAGTACAAAAGTGGATTCAATACAGCAAGACACAGAGCCTCAGACGGCACTGTCAGGAGAAACCTGATCTGCTAAGAAGCTAATGTAATGTAAACAAATCACAGAGCTGACAGATGCGCACAGAGCTGCATAAGGGGATCCTGTGACATGTTCACTCAAATAATCAAACTATAACTTGTGAATTCTGTATACAAAAGAGAACACCTATTCTACACAGCAGCTTGAAAGCTTCTTCATGTTCTCTGTCATCAGATAAAGCAGGGATCTAATAACACTACAGCTAGTTATTCTGTATACAAAAGAAAACATATTGCTACCCGGTGCCTTAAAAGACCATTCATTCTGCCTGTCATCAGATAAGAAGTGATTCACGCAAGCGCGGCCTTTCAGCTCCTGGGTCGTGACTAGGGGAAGCTTTAAGGTAACTGAGGGGGATTTAGAAATGCTGTAGCTCTCAGAGTTTTCACTTTTTTTAATCACATATATTTAGAAAAGTGATTACCCGTTTTGGAGGTTCCCACGTCAACATTACATGGTGGCAAAACCCCTTTAAGATGTGTTATTTGGACCGTTTATTTATGGAAAGTTGTTTTATAAATTTTAAATTGTTTATTGCTTTAACATAAGAATCAGGTAATGGATTTAAAGGTGTTGTCCGGGACATACAAAAGCTCATTTGTCCAACAGGGCATCATTAAATATAGAAAAAAAGAAGCCTACTTCTGTGACGCTCCCATTCCATCCCGGTGGCTGTCCCATACATCTTTTTGTAGCATGGCACGTTCATCATTTACGTGCTAGGTGCAGCCAATCACAGGCCGCAGCGGTCACTAGATTCTGATCCGTCCTTCACCCTGTATATTCAATCCCTTGCCCGTTCTTGTCATCTGCACCTCAAGAACATCTCCAGAAGGCATCCTTTTCTTACTTTGGATACAACTCAATCTCTTCTCACTGCTCTTATTCTTTCTCATCTTGACTACTATAACTCCCTGCTTATCGGTCTCCCCTCTCCAATCTGTCCTAAATGTCAGGCTCATCTTTCTTTCCAGCCGCTATACGGATGCCTCTACCCTGTGTCAGTCACTGCACTGGTTGCCCATTCAGTACAGGATACAACATAAACTAAACACTCTCACCCATAAAGCTCTTTACAGCGTTGCACCCCTCTACATCTCCTCCCTCATCTCTGTCTACCACCCTACCTGCTCTCTATGCTCTGCTGATGATTACATGTTCAGTCATCTGAACCTCCCATGCCCGGCTCCAAGATTTTACAGTTTTTTGGAACATGCTACCACGGGCAATCAGGCACACTCAGAAACCTCACAGTTTTAAGTGCGCCCTGAGAATACATCTTAGGAAGGCCTACCACAAACCCTAATTGCTAACCCCCCACTTCCTGTTCAAAGGCACTTATCTGTATATAGATGTATGGTCTGAGTGGCAGGTTCATCCACTTTTTATGTAAACTCCCCTGTATTTATGTAACATGGCTGGACCAATATGTCAACTGAGCACTTCTCGCTCTATCACCCATACATCCTTATAGATTGTAAGCTCTTGTGAGCAAGTCCCTCACACCTCGTATCTGATCTGTAAGTAGCTTTTTACTGTATAATGTTTTGTTTTTGTCTGTACTTATACCCTCTATATTGTTAAGTGCTGCGGAATACGTTGGCGCTAGATAAATAAAAATTATTATTATTTAAATGTTGTCCTAGAGTTTAAGAAATTAAGCTAACTGAAGTCAATATAATTAAAAACAACAATAAAACCATTACTCACCTGGTAAATCCCCTGCTGTTCCAGTACTGATGCATCAGTGGTCGACGCCATTTCATGTTATTCTTCCCAGCGCGATAACGTGCCATGCTTCCATGTGACAGCTGTAGCCTATCACAGGTGATGTTGGCATATGTGGCACGTGATAGCTGAGGCCATGGATAAGCTGCAGAGGTAATGTGCCATACATGCTAAAATCAGTGCTTGACCAGCAGGGGACTACTGTTGCTGAAGTAACCAGTAATTAATGTTTGTTTTATTTTCTAACATTTTCCTTTAGGGCTTGCTCACACGGCGTTTTAACTCCGTGTTACATCTGCTTTATAGATCCGTCTCGTGGAACAATAGGACGGACCCAGCGACGGATCTAAACAATTAGCAGTGAGATTATCACTGCGGGCTATGAGGAAGACGCAGCGGCGTTCACATGAGAGATCGCCGCTGTGTGTTCCCTGGCTCCGTCTTTGAAAGAATTGACATGCAATTCTTTCAAAGACGGACCCGAGCTGCGCTATGGAAACACGCAGCGGCGATCTCTCATGTGAACGCCGCTGCGTCTTCCTCATAGCCCGCAGTGATAGTCACTGCTAATTGTTTAGATCCGTCTCTGGGTCCGTCCTGTCGGTCCCCGAGACGGATCTATAACGCGCTTGTAACACGGAGTGAAAACTAACTCCATGTGAACAAGCCCTTAGTATGTTTCTTATAGTTTCTTATTGTTTATTTGAAAGCAGCATTAATTCCAGGGCGTTTTACAATTAGGGCCCCATTCACTTAGCGTTTGTGGCCCCCATCTGCAATATCTGTTGGGAGACTGTAAAAATGTATCTTGGTGGATGCTGTGAGCCATAGGTGTTTTTTAGTACAAATGTAGTCCTGGTTGGACTCCATTTGTCCTATCTATGAACATATACAATTTCTGTAGTAGACCACACTTGTGTCCACTGCAGAAAATGTAAATGTAATCAAACTAGTACTATGTTTGCCCTATAGAGTTCGATGGCCCCACCGCGGTATCTGTCGTCATACATTTTTACAGTTTCACAATGGAAACTACATGTGGGGACAGACAACACTGTGTGAATGGTGCCTAAAGGGGATTTGAATACAAAAGAAAAATATACTAATATCACTAAATAACTAACAAACTGGATTGGGGGGGTGCGAGGGCCCTAGCTGTGAGGGCTTCTAGTCTACAAGGTGGAAGGAAAGAAAATTATATAAAAATGAATACCCTAAACGTTTAGACAAACTCCTTTTAAAGATAATGTGTCATTAGAAAATGACTTTTGACGTTTTTACATTAAACATGTTCTTAATTATTTTAAAAATCCTGTAGTTTTCACTTTGACCATTAGGCTTAATAATATCTTGACGCTTCCTGTTCTGTAGAGAGAACTTTTCAGCAGTCTCCTCATTATCAGCACAGGCAGGATTACACTGAAAGGTTACATTATTGTGTACAGATAACACGGGATCCACCAAGAAGATAGTCACAGCTTCCCCCCCTCTCCTCCTCCCTGCACACTGACTTCTTCCTAGGTCACAGAGCATGCCTAGAAAACTATAAAAGTCAATGGGCCTGGTCTAGGTCACAGGCTCCTATGTCCATGAAACTGCTGTAAAGCATCTCTCTAAATGCTGTTAAACACAGCTCAGGCAAGATGGCTGCCCCCATAATCCTAGACAGAAAACAGAAATTAAAAAAAAATTACAATCTCAAAACAAAAATAGCGCAGGAATAATGAATATGTATTTTGTTTTAATTAGTAAAAACCTGGCGACAGACTCGCTTTAATGTGCTCCTCGTAAACATGATGCACGGTGTTCTATAGGAAGGAATAAACCCTCGGTTTGTGTACATGTGCTGCTGGAGGATGTACTTGAGCCTGGCAGTAGTCAGGCAGACTCCACTTCTATATGACATGTTCTCACTTGTTTATGGATTGAATTTCCTGTTCTTCTCCTGTACTTGTCTCCAGCTCTAGATTCATCGCTTTGCTTTTATTGGTATGAATTTGTAGCTTTGGGGAGTAAAGCCGTTTTTAGAAGTTAGGAACTTCTTTTTTCTGTCTTGCGCTTGTAACGTGTCTTACAAGTGTAACATTCAGAGCAGAGTGATTTCTCTTGGCAAACACAGCACAGTGCGCCCTTCTCAGCACTGATGTGTTTCAGGAAATTGTAGATGTCACATGAGTGAGTTGAGAGACCACAGACCACGTTGAGAGAAGGGAAACTTTTTTTTTTTTTCCTGTGTTATGTCATGTACTTTTTAGTTATACGTGATGTGTTTCTCAGTCCAGCGTCTATGAAACATGGAATCAACTGGTTGTTTGGAATTTTGATCACCCAAGTATGTTAAAGGGGTTGTCTCACTACAAGGATTGCTTTTTATGTTAAAATTCTTGCAAAAACAAGTCACTTTGCAATATATTTCCATTAACAGTGTCCTACCTATTCTGAGATATCCCCTCTTGTATGGGCTGCATCAGCTCCTCAGGTCGCTATAGCTACAGACCTGTTCAATCTCTCATGATAGGTTGCTAGCACTGGTTGCTATAGCTGCAGACTAGTAGAAGCCCCTGAATTCAAAGTGAAACCAAGAAAACAGGACTAAGGTAAGATGAATCAGTGTAGTGAGATAACCCCTTTAATCTGGCTGACTGACCCTCTCCTGTCCACTCCATGTAAATGAATAGGCTACTGCAGTGGTGCATATACTATTAACCTGTTACGTTATATTAACATTAAAGCAACTTTATATTAGAGTCAGTTGTTTTTAAGCAAGCAAGTGGGAATACGTGATGCGGCCAACAACCTAATGCAGCACCTTTGGTTTTAATTTGCTCAATTAGTGCCCGCATGAATCTGCAGGTAAACATCGGGAAAACCAAGTGACCATTAACGAGATTAACAATTATCAATGTTAATGGCCAAGTGGTTCTGCTGGTGCTGAACTGCATATTAAAATTGCAGGTGCAGCAGGTCATATGGGCTTGTTGGCCGTATTGCAGCCATGATGTAATAATGCCAGGGAGGGTGGGGGGGAGGGGGGCCATCTATTTTTTCCTTTACTGTCAAGAGCAGAAATCATTCTGGGCCATTTCTAAAGCCTGTTGTGTGCAGGGAGGTATGTTGTCTAGCACCTGACATCTTGCTGAACACAACACGTATGTGGATTTCAGGCAGCATCCAGGTTTCGAAGGATCACCATTTTTAGGGTGTATTCACACGGTGTGGTTGGATTGCGGTAAAAATAGCATTAAAAACCCGCTAAAAATACGAACAGGTTTTTACCACAATTTGCCATGGTTTTGCAATGCAGTAATTTGTTGTGTGTTTTTTACAGGTACAGTGCCTTGCGAAAGTATTCGGTCCCCTTGAACTTTTCATCCTTTTGCCACATTTTAGGCTTCAAACATAAAGATCTAAAAAAAAATGTGTTTGAAGAATCAACAAGTGAGACACAATTGTGAAGTGGAACTAAATTTATTGGATATTTTAAACTTTTGTAAAAAATAAAAAACTGAAAAGTGGGGCGTGCAATATTATTCAGCCCCCTTAAGTTAATACTTTGTAGCGCCACCTTTTGCTGCGATTACCGCTGCAAGTCGCTTGCGGTATGTCTCTATCAGTTTTGCACATCGAGAGACTGACATTCTTGCCCATTCTTCCTTGGCGCACAGCTGGAGCTCAGTGAGGTTGGATGGAGAGCGTTTGTGAACAGCAGGAGCTCAGTGAGGTTGGATGGAGAGCGTTTGTGAACAGCTGGAGCTCAGTGAGGTTGGATGGAGAGCATTTGTGAACAGCTGGAGCTCAGTGAGGTTGGATGGAGAGCATTTGTGAGCAGCTGGAGCTCAGTGAGGTTGGATGGAGAGCGTTTGTGAACAGCTGGAGCTCAGTGAGGTTGGATGGAGAGCGTTTGTGAACAGCTGGAGCTCAGTGAGGTTGGATGGAGAGCGTTTGTGAGCAGCTGGAGCTCAGTGAGGTTGGATGGAGAGCGTTTGTGAACAGCTGGAGCTCAGTGAGGTTGGTTGGAGAGCCTTTGTGAACAGCTAGAGCTCGGTGAGGTTGGATGGAGAGCGTTTGTGAACAGCTGGAGCTCAGTGAGGTTGGATGGAGAGCGTTTGTGAACAGCTGGAGCTCAGTGAGGTTGGATGGAGAGCGTTTGTGAACAGCTGGAGCTCAGTGAGGTTGGATGGAGGTGTTTGTGAACAGCTGGAGCTCAGTGAGGTTGGTTGGAGAGCCTTTGTGAACAGCTAGAGCTCGGTGAGGTTGGATGGAGAGCGTTTGTGAACAGCTGGAGCTCAGTGAGGTTGGATGGAGAGCGTTTGTGAACAGCTGGAACTCAGTGGGGTTAGATGGAGAGCGTTTGTGAACAGCTGGAGCTCAGTGAGGTTGGATGGAGAGCGTTTGTGAACAGCTGGAGCTCAGTGAGGTTGGATGGAGAGCGTTTGTGAACAGCTGGAGCTCAGTGAGGTTGGATGGAGAGCGTTTGTGAACAGCAGTTTTCAGCTCTTTCCACAGATTCTCGATTGGATTCAGGTCTGGACTGTGACTTGGCCATTCTAACACCTGGATACGGTTATTTGTGAACCTTCCATTGTAGATTTTGCTTTATGTTTGGGATCATTGTCTTGTTGGAAGATAAATCTCCGTCCCAGTCTCAGGTCTTTTGCAGACTCCAACAGGTTTTCTTCCAGAATGGTCCTGTATTTGGCTCCATCCATCTTCCTATCAATTTTAACCATCTTCCCTGTCGCTGCTGAAGAAAAGCCCACACCATGATGCTGCCCCTACCATGTGTGACAGTGGGGATGGTGTTCAGGGGGATGAGCTGTGCTGCATTTACACCAAACATATCATTTTGCATTGTGGCCAAAAAGTTTGATTTTGGTTTCATCTGACCAGAGCACCTTCTTCCACATGTTTGGTGTCTCCCAGGTGGCTTGTGGCAAACTATAAATGAGACTTTTGATGGATATCTTTGAGAAATGGCTTCTTCTTGCCTCTTCCATAAAGGCCAGATTTGTGCAGTGTACGACTGATTGTTGTCCTATGGACAGACTCTCCCACCTCAGCTGTAGATCTCTGCAGTTCATCCAGAGTGATCATGGGCCTCTTGGCTGCATCTCTGATCAGTCTTCTCCTTGTTTGAGATGAATGTTTAGAGTGATGGCCGGGACTTGGTAGATTTGCAGTGGTCTGATACTCGTTCCATTTCAATATGATCACTTGCACACTGCTCCTTGGGATGTTTAAAGTTGGGAAATCTTTTTGTATCCAAATCCGGCTTTAAACTTCTCTACAACAGTATCATGGACCTGCCTGGTGTGTTCCTTGGTCTTCATGATGCTCTCTGCGCTTCAAACAGTACCCTGAGACTATCACAGAGCAGGTGCATTTATACAGAAACTTGATTACACACAGGTGGATTATATTTATCATCATCAGTCCTTTAGGACAACATTGGATCATTCAGAGATCCTCACTGAACTTCTGGAGTGAGTTTGCTGCACTGAAAATAAAGGGGCCGAATAGTATTGCCCGCCCCACTTTTCAGTTTTTTATTTTTTACAACAGTTTAAAATATCCAATACATTTTGTTCCACTTCACAATTGTGTCCCACTTGTTGTTGATTCTTCACAAAAAAAAAAAATTACAATTTTATATCTTTGTTTGAAGCCTGAAATGTGGCAAAAGGTTGAAAAGTTCAAGGGGGCCGAATTCTTTAGCAAGGCACTGTATCTATTGCGGTACTGTGACAAAAGGTACCCTGGCAGATACCACAACGCAGCCACGGTGGCTATATAGGGGGTAATAGTCTAGCATGGGCTACGTCGGCCCTATCATCCTTTATGGGTCCGCTGAGGTTAGGTAGCGGTATATGCCGGGGTACCTTCTTTCACTGTACCACAACAAATGCCTGTAATGCATTAATTAACGCAGTGATCCCCCACTTACCCACCAAATACTCAATGCACGTTTAGCTCAGCTTTTCAAGGGGTAACCTGCGGTGTCTTATTTTTAATTTGGCCTGACAACCTCTATAGGTTCTTTATATATGTTGTGTTAAAGGGGTGTTATCGCTACAAAGATCGTGTCTCAGATTATGGGGACAGTAAAAATAAGCACTTTTGTAATTGGGTTGCATGACCTCAGTCACTTGGTTTAGCAGATATGAGCTTTTCTGTGAATCTGTATTCTATTTCTGCTGCTGCTAGTTGGGACACGCCCCCTTTTTCTGTGATTGGCTAGTTGGGACACACCCCAGTCGGATCCCGCCCAAGGACACACCCCCTGTACTGTGATTGGGTGACTGACATTTCATTCAGCCTGTTGGGACATGTCCCCAGCCAGGAACCATCTTGGTCACGCCCTCTGCACTGTGATTGGCTGCCTGCACACTCTGTGTTTACTGCCCTCTGAGGTGTTAAAACCGAAAGTAAAACCAAGGGCGGCTGACTGTATACTGATCTCCCAGCTCTAGGGTGAATGATCTGGCTAATTACTGACTGTTTAAACTCATAGATCCCCTCATATAACACAGTGCTACATCCTGTGCTTCCTCCATATAACACAGTCTTAGTCTCCTGTCTGATAACAGAGGGAGAGGAGGGCAGGGGTGTGTGCAGTGTGCTGCACAGCAAGGAGCTTGTGCAGCCTGAAGCTCTGCAGACACAAGAGAACACTGCAGGGGGCTGCAGATCTCTTCTCTCCAGACATCCTTCTGCTTCAGCTGCCTCACACAGAATGATGATGTCACAGCTTCAGTGAGGAGACGCGCCTCCCGGCAGGAGAGACACGCCTCCCGGCAGGAGAGACGCGCCTCCCGGCAGGAGAGACGCGCCTCCCGGCAGGAGAGACGCGCCTCCCGGCAGGAGAGACGCGCCTCCCGGCAGGAGAGACGCGCCTCCCGGCAGGAGAGACGCGCCTCCCGGCAGGAGAGACGCGCCTCCGGCAGAGAGACGCGCCTCCCGGCAGGAGAGACGCGCTCCCGGCAGGAGAGACGCGCCTCCCGGCAGGAGAGACACGCCTCCCGGCAGGAGAGACTCGTCCCTGGATTTTGAATTCAATCTCATAGAGCACGAATGGTTCAAACGATAAAACCCCTTTAAAGGAACATGTACTAGTTTGAATAACACTGGGTATGTTTTAGAGACTAATTTAAGTCCCCAGGATATAATTGTTTAGTTTTTGCCACTGATGAAAGGTATATCCAGAACTTTGCTTTCTGTCCTAACATAATGTCCTGATGAACGAGCTTTGGTCATCCTGAGGATGCTCATGCAGAGTATGGAAGGATGTGGCGCTTCATGTAAAGTTATACTGGCTGCATGGAGTAAACCATGGCTGAAGAAATGAACTATGTATTTCTTTTATTTCAGATGAGAATTGGGATGATGGCCAGCTCTATGGATTTGAACCTTGTAATGAGAACTTTGTAACAGGATGCAACATTATCAATGGAAAATGTGAATGCGACACTATTCGGACCTGTAACAGTCCTTTTGAATTCCCCAACCAGGAGTCATGTCAGACTGCCCTGAAAAGAATTGAAGGTAAGTCACGAGGCGGTACCTTCCATATTACCGTAGTCTTCTGGTTTCATTGGCTGCTGTGCTGTGTGGACAGTATGGTTATGCTTCTACAAGTGGAGCTCTTGTGGTGTATGTGCTTGTACTGGTGATGGTGATCAGTCCGGTGTTATTGTGAAGCCATGATGGACAAATCCCTGGAGTCAGGTAGTCAGTATGTTTAGAAACTTGCTACTGGCTCCAACTTCTTCTTGTAAGTCCATTAATAAAGTCGACTTGGCTCCTAAGTGGTGGTCTGTCTGTCTACTGAAGTCTGAAGCACTTTATTGTAGATCTTTATCTCCATTATGCTTGGTCAATTGATGCTTAAAGGGGTTGTCTCACTACATCGATTTTTGAATTCAGGGGTGTGTTAACTGGTTACTACTGATGAGCTGCTGAGGCAGCCTATCAGGAGAGATCAAACAGGTCTGTAGCTATAGCGACCTGTGGAGCTGATGCAGCCCATACAAGAGGAGATATCTCAGATTATGTAGGACACTGTTAATGGACACAATGCAGAGTGACTTGTTTTTTAAAGATCTTTAGGCAATCCTTGTAGTTAGACAACCCCTTTAAGTGGGCTTTAAACACAATGTTACCTGATCTTTGTGAGATATTCGTTCTTTAGGAGGTGTGTATTTGGCTGATAATGTTCCACAACCAAGAACTTTACTCCTAAGATGTGTTAATCATGTTAGTGTAAACTCAGTGGCCAGTGTATTATGACCAGTAGAACCTTTTTTTCATAGTCTTTATTCAGACGATATCAGTGATACCAGTTTACTAGACGGTATGTTGCTGGTAGTGGACATCAGATAACTGTAGACTGATAACCATTTCTCCCTAGTCTGCCATTAACATGTATGCTCAACTTAGGCAAGTTTGCATGTTTATCTTAAAGGGAATGTGTCATCAAAAAAATAGTCATTGTTTTAGTCCTATTTTTATGTTAAACATATTTTTTTAGGAATTTTGTTTTTTAATTTTTCATATCACTTTCAATATTTTTTAATAAGTCTTGCAGTTTTCACTTTGGCCACTAGGCCTTCTTTGTACTGCTTTAACAGCAGTCAGTGAGATGATTTACAGCAGCTTCATGCACATAGGAGACTTAAGACTGACTCAGTCCCATTCACTTCTATAGGAGGGTTTTCTAGTCATGCTCTGTGACCTGGGAAGAAATCAGTGTGCAGGGAGGTGAAAGGGTGAACTGTGACTATCTCCTCTTGTGATTGGTGGATCCTGTGTTATCTACTCGCACTGGTGTTTCCTTTCTGTGTGACCCTCTTTGTGCTGATAATGAGCAGACAACTGAGAATCTTTCTCTACAGAACCGGAAGTGTCATACTATTATTAGGCTTAGTGGCCAAAGTGAAAACTACAGGACTTAAGAATTATTAAAAGATATTGAAAGTGATATGGAAAATTAAAAAAAAAATCAAAACCAAAAATTCTTAAAAAATGTGTTTAACATAAAAATGTCATTTTTGATGACACATTCCCTTTAATAGGAACAGGGGAATAGGCCATTCCCAGCACTTCTTCTAAGGGGACATGCCCATCCTGCATTACCTGACATTTTATGCATATGGTCAGTTTAAGATGATAAAATAAGAGCATTCATCAACTAACAGCATTACAGTGTAGACATAAAGGGTAAAGAATCTGATCTCACCTGAGCCTCTCAACATACATTGTAGTGAAGGACATTACAATGTGTGGAGGTGGGCAGGCGGTGGTCATAATAAACTGGCCACTAAGTAATTGCATGTCATAGGTGGCCATGCTATGTCTACATCCACAAGCCACCGATGTATACAGTTAGTGTGTTTCATTTCAGATGGCTAAATGTATATGATCACGTTCTGTTCATGATTGGCGTCCGTATAGACAGACTGCAAAGTTTACTGCTCTTCTCGCTCCTGTCCGAAACTTTATCTGTTGTGATTCTCTAAAGGGCAAATGTTATTATCTCGCCATGCCTAATAATGATTAAAAGCCTAAAGCGGGGTTGTTAAAGCTGGGAATCTTAATGTCACATGTGTCTCCTGACTCGCGGAAACCCTAAAAATATCTGACCTTCACAGGTTGATGGAAATTCTAGAATGATGCAAGGATGACTTTGGCTGAATGTCAGTTCCCGTTGCCAGCTGTATTTTGTGTCTTTGCTTATGTAGATATTAGGTGGACCTGGGGAACCTGTGCATATACTTCTCTCTGGAATGCTGGATTTTTAGGAAAATAGTCAGTGGTTGATTTTCAAAGTCTTCATGTTGTGTATATATCATTAGAAGTCAATGTCTTTCCAGTGGAGCTGAAAATCTTTAAAGATAGATGGAGAGGGGATGGATGGATGGAGAGGGGATGGATGGATGGAGAGGGGATGGATGGATGGAGAGGGGATGGATGGATGGAGAGGGGATGGATGGATGGAGAGGGGATGGATGGATGGAGAGGGGATGGATGGATGGAGGGGATGGATGGATGGGGAGGGGAGGGATGGATGGATGGGGAGGGGAGGGATGGATGGATGGGGAGGGGATGGATGGATGGATGGGGAGGGATGGATGGATGGATGGGGAGGGGATGGATGGATGGATGGGGAGGGGATGGATGGATGGATGGGGAGGGGATGGATGGATGGAGAGGGGATGGATGGATGGAGAGGGGATGGATGGATGGAGAGGGGATGGATGGATGGAGAGGGGATGGATGGATGGAGAGGGGAGGGATGGATGGATGGATAGGGGATGGATGGATGGATAGGGGATGGATGGATGGAGAGGGGATGGATGGATGGAGAGGGGATGGATGGATGGGGAGGGATGGATGGATGGATGGAGAGGGGATGGATGGATGGATGGAGAGGGGATGGATGGATGGATGGAGAGGGGATGGATGGATGGAGAGGGGATGGATGGATGGAGAGGGGATGGATGGATGGAGAGGGGAGGGATGGGGAGGGATGGATGGATGGATAGGGGATGGATGGATGGATAGGGGATGGATGAATGGGGGGATGGATGGATGGATGGATGGGGAGGGATGGATGGATGGGGAGGGGAGGGATGGATGGGGAGGGGAGGGATGGATGGATGGATGGGGAGGGGAGGGATGGAGGGATGGATGGATGGATGGAGAGGGGAGGGATGGATGGATGGAGAGGGGAGGGATGGATGGATGGAGAGGGGAGGGATGGATGGATGGAGAGGGGATGGATGGATGGATGGAGAGGGGAGGGATGGATGGATGGATGGAGAGGGGATGGATGGAGGGATGGATGGATGGGGATGGATGGATGGATGGAGGAGGGGAGGGATGGATGGATGGAGAGGGGAGGGAGGGATGGATGGGGAGGGAGGGATGGATGGGGAGGGGAGGGATGGATGGATGGATGGATGGATGGATGGGGAGGGATGGATGGATGGATGGATGGATGGGGAGGGATGGATGGATGGATGGATGGGGAGGGATGGATGGATGGGGAGGGATGGATGGATGGATGGATGGGGAGGGATGGATGGATGGGGAGGGATGGATGGATGGGGAGGGGAGGGATGGATGGGGAGGGGAGGGATGGATGGATGGGGAGGGGAGGGATGGATGGAGAGGGATGGATGGATGGGGAGGGGAGGGATGGATGGGGAGGGGAGGGATGGATGGGGAGGGGAGGGATGGATGGGGAGGGGAGGGATGGATGGGGAGGGGAGGGATGGATGGGGAGGGAGGGATGGATGGAGGGAGGGAGAGGGAGGGATGGAGGGATGGAGGGAGTGAGGGATCGATGGATGGATGGATGGAGGGAGGGATGGATGGATGGATGGATGGAGGGATGGATGGATGGATGGAGGGGGGGGGGGGGATGGGTGGATGGAACGATGGATGGATGGATGGTGGGATGGAGGGTGGGAGGGAGGGATGGATGGATGGAGAGGGGATGGATGGATGGGGAGGGATGGATGGATGGGTGGAGGGAGGGATGGATGGGTGGTGAGGGGATGGATGGATGGGATATGGGAGGGATGGATGGATGGGAGGGAGGGATGGATGGAGAGGGGAGGGATGGATGGATGGGATATGGGAGGGATGGATGGATGGAGAGGGGATGGATGGATGGATGGAGAGGGGATGGATGGGGAGGGAGGGGATGTAGGAGGGGGATGGATGGGGAGGGATGGATGGAGAGAGGATGGATGGGTAGGAGATGTAGGAGATGGATGGATGGCTATATAGGAGATGACTGTAGATGCAGATGCTTCTGTGATTCCTCCGATGTTTTGCGATTTCATAGGCCTCATCCTCACAGATCTGGTTTCCGCTTGTAAAGATACCCGGCATTGTTTCCTGAATTGGGGGCTTCTACGTTGTGGTTTGACAGTGACTGTTTCCTTCCCCACTGGAATTGTTCTTGTTCAGGTACAAGCTTATAAATAATCACTGCACATTGGAAAGGGATATTTACATGTGATAACAGAAAAGATACTTCTGAAAAATACATCATTATTTGATCGCTAAAAACTGCTACAGACTAAAGAGTGATCTTTTGATATTGCAATAAGCATGTTACTTGGGATTTATCAGCAGGCTTTCTTCATAAAGGGGTATTTTCACCATACTGTTTCACAGAGCCCACTCTTCACAACCAGCTTCAGGTTTCTGTTCAGGCTGTGGGTGGTTCTAAAACATTGATTGGCATATCAATCTATCTGCTATTTCTAGCTGAGAGACTCGTTAGTGGGACATTCGCTAATGGAGGGGTCTAGTAAATGGCAGGACACAAGGCTCTTTAGGCCATGTTCACACGGCTTAAAATGGGCTGTATTTCGGTCCGTAATTACGCGCCGGAGTGTGCAAATTACGGGCTGAAAACGGCCCATTCATTACGGTAATTCACAGTTCTCATAGAGAACTATGGATTACGTCTCCTCTCCCCGCTCTGCGAATACGCCGAGGGAGGAGATAATTGACATGTGAATTACCAGTGGCGTATACGCACCGCTAGCTGTAATTCTCTATGGGCCGGCGAGGTGCCAGCCCCCCACTCACTTCCCCGCTCCCACCCCCGGCCACACGGTGTAACTGCGGGGCGTAATTACGTCCCACAGTTAACCCGTGTGGACATAGCCTTAGGGTTAAAATTTGGCAGTAAGAGACATAAACAAGCTCCTGTGCTGCTAAGACACAAATATTGCCATCCTTACCAGGGCTCTAGAGCTTGTTAGAGCAGAGAGAGGTGGTCAGTAACCTAGGGAAGCTTGTGTATACAAGCATGAGATAGGATCTGTGCTAACTCTGAGGGGAAGCAAAATCAGAACAGGGATATATTTCGTAATTGTCTTTATTTACCTATTCCTACATGTTGAAAGCTAATCAGTGTGGTGAGAAAACCCCTTTAAGGCCTGTTAAACATTAGAGAAATGACTGTTTTATGTGTATTGGGGGCTTTCTACAATTCTCTGACACATGATGTCGGGGTAGAGAAGTATTGCGCATGTTAAATTTCAGCGCTCAATCCCTTTGTTTCCCATAGAGCAGTGGTCTGCAAAGTGCATGATGGGAGTTGTAGTTCCCCAACAGCTGGAGAGCCACACTTTGCAGACCACTGCCATACGGATAGGTGGCCAGCACGGAAGTCTGACATAAGTTTACTCCCCATTGATAGCACCTGCACATTCAGGTGAGCATATGAGATGTAGGGTGAAATTAGGAGGAATAGCTGTCAGCCAAATGAGAGTGTCTGCACACACTGGTCCACTTCACACTGATGGTTATTGCTGTGTGCCCATACCAGTTATCAAATATTCTGATATTATTTAATATATATGGATATTATTTTCCTATTTATATTGGAGTTTTCAAAGTGCTGTCTCTGCCTTTGATTTAGTGGAAACTTCCTGTATACTATTAATGAAGCAATAATTCTGCTATGGAGATGAGCGGTAGTATATCATGTGCGGATGGCTCATATAAGAAAAGTCAGGACATTTTATATTGTGGATTCATAATGCTTCAGCAATAAGCTCTCTGGATCACAGTTTAGCCCATTTTTTTGGAAATGTGATGGATCCGTATATTTTTTTTCATTCCAGGTAGTTAAAGGAATGTTATACTCACATACATAATTCCACCTAATGCTTTGCTCGTTTATCCTTGGCTTACCTGTGCAGCTGCTTACAATCCCTGGCTTACCTGTGGAGCCGGATTACATTTTGATAAGGAGTTCATGAAATCCATCCACACTGATATAAGAGCTGATTTGTAAGGTAGGTGCAGATGTAGAGATCCTCCCAGACTAGACAATCAGTTGGGCTATGTTCATGCTACTGTCATGGTTTCTGTTGTAATGGAAACCATAATGGTAGTGCCAGATCTGTCAAACAGACACCAAGGATATTCAGCAGGTGACCCTAATGACTTATAATGGTTTCTGTTGGAGTCGGAGTCATCATAAAATGGACCGACTCCTAAAATATATAAGTTGGTCCAGTTAGTTTGATGCAGTGCAAAGAGCAAGAGGAATTGGGTCCGGCCAGTGCTATTGCTCCTATATCTTCAGCCTTGTCACATGAGGAGTGTAATTGATGACATGGAGCATGCAAAGCGCTGCCCCAGGGGGTAAGATTCCGCTCCCATGGCAAACAGATTTCAGCAAAAATGCTTCACCTGCTTTCAAAGAAGTAGAGGAGTTCAACCATTCATCAAAACTGACTGTGGCAATTAATTTATACCCTGACATTGTTAGAGATGTTGCCCCTGTGGTCACCGATTTGCACCCAACCCAAGTTAGTGTAGAGAGGCCGTTCTCTAGCCTGGAAATATTGAGATCAGATGTGAGGTCATGTATAGGATCTGATGGAGGCAATACTATTTCTCAGAACAATTTCAGAGACTCCACAAATGTTTCTGCAGTGTTTTGCATATTTACAATTTTTTGTGTTCTAAAGTCCTATCCAATAAATATATTTTACACTGGCAAGCAAATGGTAACAATGTTTTGAACTGTGACTTTCAGGCAACATATCTCACCATCCACTACAGCTTTGTATATGAGACTACTTTAATTTTATATACAGTCATCTTACATCTTATACATACATTTGACCTGTAAGTATTTAGCATCTGCTTAGTTCTGCAGATTCTTTCCTGTAACTGCATTGTTACTGTTTTACTTCTAAAAATCAAAATGTACAATTTCTAATAATTTTGTATTATTTTGTTAGTATTTGGCAAATCTACCTTTTTGGTTTTCAATACTGCCTGAATCCTTCTGGGCTCTGGATCAGATTCAAGCAGGTCTTGACCAAAATCTGACCCAGGTCTCTTATGCACATTCCCAATGTTGGTGCAGACTGGACTTGGATACAAATACAGCTTTTTCTTCAACTCTACCCACAAGTGCTCAAAAGATCAAAACATTGTTACCCTTTTGCTTGTAAGTGTCTGTTCTACCTAAATAGCTTGTTTATTGCATCATAAGTTGATAAAAATCCTGATGTTACCATTTCACTACAGTAAAGTTATCACTTAAACATGCTCCATGTGTGAGGGAGTCGGAGGTTTGGGAAATTTCGGAGTCGGGGCTTCGGCATGCCGACTCCACAGCCCTGGTGTCTGTCATACCATGCTGTCCTCTTCTTCCTATTAAACCTGATGGAACAAAGCAGAGTGTCTAAATGGCTCGCTGATAGTAATGTGAACCGGGGTAGTTAGGGTATGTTCACACTGCATATAGTGCCGCAAACTGTGCACACTGATATGCGCTTGTTTTTCACTTGCCTGCATACGTCTGAAGCGCTCAGGCCCGGCTCCCATTCACTCTCCCTTTTCATTGCTTAGTATGCGCTGGGGGATATGCTGCAGAATCATAGCATTTGCATTATTTGCGGGGTTTACTTAAGGTGTATTGCAGGGCAATTACGTATGCCCTGTAAATACGCTGTTTCAGCATACCCTAACTTGTTTTTAAAATGTACAACAGAGAACACCAATCAGAAAAATATATCCATAAATATTAAAAAGTATAGACCGATAACACGCCACATTTTGTAGGATCCCTTATGGAAAGCTTGCATCTTGCTAGCATTTTAGTAAAAATGTCCTGTTACAATTGGGAGGAATTTAACAAACTAAGGAAGGATCAAAATGAAAAGATAACTTCTCCCTATGTTTATGTAGAAACCTATTTTCCTCAAGACGTAGAGGATGTGCCTTGTTCTAGATACAGCCCTGGGTATAAATAGATTTTTGGAGAGATCTCTATATTGACCTTTGATGTATTTATACATATTTATTATGTCCCCCCGAAGCCTTCTTTTCTCTAAACTAAATAACCCTAATCTTGCTAATCTTTCTGGGTACTGTAGTCCACCCAGTCCTTTTATTATTTTTGTTGCCCGCCTTTGTACCTGTTCAAGCTCAACAATGTCTTTCTTGTGCACTGGTGCCCAAAAATATTCCATGTGTGGCCTAACCAGGGATTTGTATATTGGAAGAATTAGAAATGAAAAATATTTGTAATACTGTTATTGCATAAAAGTTTTATTAAAAAAAATGTTTTTAAAAAAAGTGACGAATTTATAAGGGAATCTAAATTAAAGGATACAGGGCTCTTGAAATAAAATGTTGTTTTTTGCTATGAGACTTTTTTTCTCTCTTTCTACAAAGTATACACTAATACGGCTCTGGAATTTTATTTAGTTTGCCAATTCTGGTCTGAAAAACATAAATTAAACAAATTATACCTGCTGGATATGAAGTTACGTCATCTGGAAGCAGAAAAGAAAGCCACTCGCTCAGCATGGTGATAGATTTGCACATTCTGTTTAACCTCTCTTGTTAACAGACGAACAGGCAGTTACATTAAGTGTAGCATATGTAAGTGTATTGTCATAGTACTTACAGTGAAGGAAATAATTATTTGACCCCTTGCTGATTGTGTAAGTTTGCCCACTGACAAAGACATGAACAGTCTATGATTTTAAAGGTAGGCTAATTGTAAAATTGAGAGAGAGAATATAGAAAATAAAATCTTGAAAATCACGTGGTATTAATTATATAAATGTATTTGCATTTTACAGTGACAAATAAGTATTTGCTCCCTCTGGCAAACAAGACTGAATACTTGGTGGCAAAACCATTGTTGGCAAGCACAGCAGTCAGACCTTTTTTGTAGTTGTTGATGAGGTTTGAGCACATGTCGGGAGGAATTTTTCTCCACTCCTCTTTGCAGATCATCTCTAAATCATTAAGATTTTGAGGCTGCCATTTGGCAACTCGGAGCTTCGACTCCCTCCATAAGTTTTCTATGGGATTAAGGTCTGGAGACTGGCTAGGCCGCTCCATGACCTGAATGTGCTTCTTTTAGAGCCACTCCTCTGTTGCCCTGGCTGTATGTTTTGGATCCTTGTCTTACTGGAAGATACAGCCACGACCCATTTTTGATGTCCTGGCGGAGGGAAGAAGGTTATCACTCAGGATTTTACGCTACATGGCTGCATCCGTTCTCCCATTGATGCAGCGAAGTAGTCCTGTGCCCTTAGCAGAAAAACACCCCCAGAACAAAGTGTTTCCACCTTCATGCTTGACAGTGGGGACGGTGTTCTTTGGGTCGTAGGCAGCATTTCTCTTCCTCCAAACACAGCGAGTTGAGTTAATGCCAAAGCGCTCAATTGTTGTCTCATCTGACCACAGCACCTTCTCCCAATGACTCACAGAATCATCCAGGTGTTCATTGGCAAACTTCATACAGGCCTGCACATGTGCCTTCTTGAGCTCGGGTACCTTGTGGGCCCTTCAGGATTTTAAACCATTATGGCGTATTGTGTTACCAATGGTTTTCTTGGTGACTGTGGTCCCAGCTGCCTTGAGATTATTAACAAGTTCCCCCATGTAGTTTTAGGCCGATCTCTCACCTTCCTCATGATCAAGGATACCCCATGAGCTGAAATTTTGCATGGTGCCCCAGATCAAAGTCATTTTGTATTTCTTCCATTTTCTTACTATTGCACCAATAGTTGTCTCCTTCTCACCCAGCATCTTACTTATAGTTTTGGAGACAATTCCAGCTTTGTGCGGGTCTATGATCTTGTCCCTGACATCCTTAGAAAGCTCTTTGGTCTTGCTCATGTTGTAGAGGTTAGAGTCTGACTGATTGAGTCTGTGGACGGGAGTCTTTTATAAAGGTGACTATTCAAGACGGCTGTCTCTAATGCAGGTAATGAGTTGATTAGAAGTGTCTAACTAGTCTGTATGAGTGAGAACTCTAAATGGTTGGTAGGGGATCAAATACTTATTTCTCTCAGCAAAATGCAAATAAATGTATATAGTTTTTATATTTTGGATGTTCTAGCTCTCAATATTAAAATTAACCTATCCTTACAATTATAGACTGCTGATGTCTTTGTCAGTGGGCAAACTTACAAAATCAGCAACAGATCAAATAATTATTTCACTGTACTGTTTCCAGCATCAGTGCTGTATGACACTTGGTATGTATTTTATCGTGTATTTTGTGCTATTATATGAGGGCTCTGTTCATTTTACCTTCCAGCCCCCTGTATGCTGCATTGTCCCTTTTGGGATGATATATGTTGACATTTTTGTGGTATACAAAAGCCTAACAACTACGCTTTTCTATGCAGTGTACTTTTTCAGTGGATGAGGTTTGCCCTTGTATGCTTATACAGCACATGTGTTGAGAGGATTCATTGGGCAATACTTCCAACAATGGAAGACGTGTTGAGAGGACGGAGGGGCAGGGCTCTTCCAGACACCTTTGATAGCAACCTGCCTGTAAAGGCAAAAAGGTTGGGCACTTGAGATCAAAAATGCTGACTCTTCTCTTCACCAAGCTCAGGGGAGAGTCACAGTGCACCCTTAGGCTGGGTTCACAAGGTGTTTTTTGATGCAAATTTTGCATCCGTGTTTGTAGGCCAAAACCAGGAATGGGTCCAAAACACAAGAGGTACAAGCTGTTCAATTATATGTCTCTGTTGGTTTCATTCCTGGTTTTGGCTTACATATGCGGATTCCAAACACGTTACATAGTTTTTGCCCCTCTGGCTGAGGACAGAACAAGGTAGTGTCAGACCTGCTGTTTCCAGCACTGAGTCCCTTATTCTGTAAGATGCTGGAGTTTTTGTGTATTTAATGCTCAAATCTGCAGTTTTCAGCCAGAAGAGTCCTTCAGAGTGTCAGTTTTTTTTTCAAACCCCGCCCACCTGAGGCTAGCCCCGCCCACCTCAACTGACAAACCTATTACTTTGAATAGGTAGAAACACTGTCAGTGGGCGGGGCTAGCCTTTGGTGGGTGGAGCTAACACCTGCTCATGAATAAGATTTAAGGGGTCAATGCTGTAAAACTCCAGCATCTTACAGAATAAGGGGCACAGTGCTTTGAACAGCAGGTCTGACACTAACTTGTGCTGTCCTCAGCAAGGGGGGCACAACCTATGTGACAGGTTCCCTTTAAGAAACAACATGTGAACCCAGCCTCAAAGGACTGGCTATTCCTGCTCAACCAACAGCTTCAGACGACATGTATCTAATTAAGTCAGGGCTGTGTAGTCGGAAAGCCAAAGCTCCAACTCCTCAATTTTCCTGACTCCCTCATACGTGGCACATGTTTAAGTGATAACTTTACTGTAGTAAAATGGTAACATCAGGCTGTTTATATAATAATTAAGCTATTTTGGAATACAATTTCCCCCCCCTTCCCAGATCATGTGCTTACCTGTAAAATATCCCCTCTTATTCTCGGAGGGCTGGCTCAGCACCTCACTTTTTTGAAAGTGTACTTTGCCAAATAGAAGATAAAATATATTTATTGGTTATAACTTTAGAACACAATTTTTTTTTTAATAAATTGTAAATATGCAAAACGCTGCAGTCAGTGCAAACAAAACCCAAACCTTTTCAACAAAAACGTCCCGAATAACATTTGTGGAGTCTATGAATTTGTTCTGAGAAATAATATCGCCTCTATTAGCTCCTCCTTAATAGATGACCAAAAATCTGATCTCATTATTTCCAGGCTAGAGAACGGCCTCTCTACACTAACTTAGGTTGGGGGCACAGCGGTGACCACATGGGCAACATCTCTAGCAATGTCAGGGTATAAAGGAATTGCCTCAGCCACAGTCAATTTTGATGAATGGTTGAACTCTTCTACTACTTTGAAAGCAGGTGAAATATTTTTACTGAAATCTGGTCAATCTGCTATGGGAGCGATATCTTTTTCCCCCTGTGGTAACCGTGGTGACACTTTTTCAAAATTAAACTCCTTATCTGATGAGGCTGAAGACATAGGAGCAGTAACACTGGCAAGACCCAATTCCTCTTGCTCTTGGCACATCATTGGGCTAACTGGACCAATTTATTATATGTTTTGGGAGCCGGTCCATTTTATAACACTGACTCCACAGCCCTGAATTAAAGGGTCTCAAACTCAGCCAGGGAAGTGGACTTCACATAAAAAAAAAGTAAAGTTGATGGGGGGCATCTCAATCGATAAAATACAAGATGATTGCTTAGGTCAATAGGTACACAGCAGTGCCAAATAGGTGTACTTTTTTTTTTTTTTCTTTTTTTTGCGTGATAAGCATATAATCAGAAAAGTGTTGTGTTTTTTTACACTTTTTATGCTTATTTTTTTTTACTAACGTGTCCCAATATGGGTATCGGACTGAATGTTTGCTGCACAACATGACTGTTCTCTGTCAGTAAGTCTGTCAGACCCTGACCTGGCAGGCTTCCATCACAGACCAGTTAAAGGCCATTGTTGGCGTTTATTAGATGGCACCCTACAGTTGCACTGGGGGGGGGGGGTTACTAATGGATAACAAAGAGCCACCTCCCTCTGTCAAATCGCATACATGCTGCAGTCGCTGTAGACTGTGGCATCTAAAGAGTTAAACGGCCGAGATTGGCATAACTCCCGTCCTAACTATTATAGCAGGACCCTAGTATCCCCACGGATGTCTCTGGAGCTTCACTGCCCTGCTGGCCACAGAGGACAGAATCGGGACTGCATGTTTGAGACCCCTAAACTTAAAGGGGCTGTCTCACTACATTGATTCATCTCACCTCAGTCCTGTTTTCTTGGTTTCATTTTGAATTCAGGGGCATGTTTACTGGCTTCTACCAGGCTGCAGCAGAAGCCAAGTCTGTAGCTATAGCAACCAGTGCTGGCAGCCTATCAGGAGAGAGTTAACAGGTCTGTAGCTATAGTGACCTGAGAAGCTAATGCAGTTCATACAAGAGGGGATATCTAGGAATAGGTAGGACACTGTTAATGGACATATAGTGCAGTGTGACTTGTTTTTGCAAGATCTTTAACATAAAAAGCAATTATTGTAGTGAGACAACCCCTTTAAGTATAGCCATGTTCATTTTTTTTTATATAAATGCCTTGAAGCATAGAGAATTACAATTTACTGGGTGACAAGGAGATATGAGATAAGGATGAGATAACTACACTAGAAAGAAAATGAATTACATTCCCCATATACAAAATGCCAATGACCAGGGTGTTCAGTGATGATCTCCTGAATGTAATCTCACTCCAAAGACAGTGGCATATCAAGCAATTCTCAAATAGACTGCTGGTTATAATCCTCCACTCCCTTTTTATCAGATTAGGTCAGAAGAAAATCCATACTGCCCCAGCAAGCCCAATCACCAGGCTCGGTACATCTTCAGCCTTCTCAATGAGAAATCGGAAAAGTCTGCTGGGGGAACGAGTTGATCGATGGGCATTATTTGTCGAGACAGCGACTGGAGGGGGACATTTGTATCTTACGCATTGTCTGACATGGTAGTGCTGAGCAAGTCATTTCGATAACGGCACAGCTCCTACTTTACACTAGATGAACAGCCATTTATAGCCGAGGACAGGACAGATTGCTGTTGGAGTCTCTTTGATTGCATGACCTATTTCTCTCAGGGCACTCTGCTCTCCCTTCACCGGCATTTTATGTAATTGCAGAAAATTATGCAATAAACCTTTTGTCAGTTGCTGTGTGATGAAAGGTGACATAGAAGGGTGAGTTTATACCGGTCAGATTTTCTGCGGATCGTTTCTGCAAGAGACCGGCTGGGCAAGCCGAAAGCCTGATCCGCACAGTACGGTGCTGATTTTGATGTGGTTCTGCTGTGGATTATCCTGCCAAAGCCAGCGATTCTGAAATCCACACTTTTGTGTTTTGGCGGTTCAGCAGAAGCACAAGACCTTTTTTCGATATTATGTTCACACGGCTTACGGCACGCAATTACGCCGTGTGGACGGGGGCGGGAGCGGGGGGACCGGCACCTCGCCGGCCCATAGACTTGCATTACCAGCGGCGCGTATATGCCGCTAGTAATTCACATGTCACTTCTCTCCCCCCGCGGTAGATTTGCCAAGCAGGGAGAGGAGACGTAACCCATAGTTCTCTGAGAACTGTGGATTACCGTAATGACTGGGATGTATTCCAGCCGTAATTCGCGCAATACGGACTGAATTACGGACTGAAATATGTCCCATTTTAAGCCGTGTGAACATAGCCTTAGGGCGCGTTCACGTGACATAGTTACATAGTTTGTAAGGCTGAAAAAAGACAGACGTCCATCCAGTTCAGCCTATTTTGTTAAGTGTTGATCCAGAGGAAGGCAACCCCCCCCCCCCCACCTCCATGAGGTAGAAGCCAATTGTCCTCATTTAAGGGAAAAAATTCCTTCTCGACTCCAATCCGAAGGATGGACAGTGAAATAGAAAACTATGGATTACGGCTCCTCTCCTCGCTCGCACAATACGCTGGGGGTGTGGGTGGATAAGTGACATGTCAATTACTAGCGGCAAATACGTGCCAGAATTAATGAATGTCATGGGGCCAGCGGGCTGCCCCCCCCCCGATCGGCGCGGCGTAATCACGCCCCGCAATTATGCCGTGTGAACGTAGCCTTAGAATTCATAAGGAAAATCTGCAACATATCTGTGCACGGTCTACAACAGAGTTTACATGCTGCAGATTTTATAATCTGCAACACAGCATTTCATGCAGAAAACTTCTGCAGCTTGTGGTTGAGGTTTTGTAAGATCTCACTCACATGCCTTGGACTGTGCATGGAGGTGGATTTTACCGATACAGAGTCTTAGGTAAAATATGCTACAGCCAATCAATGGCCTCAATGTTCACCTGCCCTACTGTTGGCATCACTGTCACAAATGTGAGCCATGATGCCAGTAGTATAGTAAGTGACTGCTACAGCCAATCAGTGGCCTCAGTGATCAGGTGCCCCCCCATAATTGCTCAATGATGGGAGCTATGATGCCAGTAGTAGGGCAAGTGACTGCTGCAACCAGCAGGTGGTCTCTATGGTACAATGCCCAGGCTCCGACTGGCTCACAGAGGTACAGGGGAAACCTCTGGGGGGCCCCTGAGTATGGCAGACCTGGAGTTTCTTTTAATCTGCATATACCTCCTTGGAAGAGGCAGAAAGGCTGAGAGAAAGAGGCAAAAATAAGGGAGGCATGTATAGTAGCTGTAGGGTGAGCTCCCAGAATCCGCTCCACTGGAGGGGCCCATAATCAACTCCACAGGTGTGCCCCTAGAATAAATCTGACACTGCCCATGCCATTATTGCTCAGTGATGGGAGCTATGATGCTAGTAGTATGACAAGTGACTGTTGTGTCCAATCCTTGGCCTTAGTGATCACATACCCTACTAGTGGCATAACAGATGAGATGGGAGCCATGACGGCCTTAATGGTCACATGCCATACTAATGTCGTCTGCACTCCTCAATGGCTGCCATGATGCCAACAGAATAACAAATAACCACTAAGGCCCCTGATTGACCACTGCTTTTGGCCCCTTTAGATCATGATTTGAGAAGGCAACTGTAAAAACATTGAGTTATGGAAACTGTCTAAAATGAAAAATGGTGTTTGCCGTCCAATGCAACCAGGCAGCCTGATTTATTTTTTTTTTAAATGAAGGCTGAATGGTAATGGGTTGCTGTGGAGAAAAAAAAATCCCAAATTTGACCATTGTTGTATGGTATCTCATCATGGTAGGTTTCTGGTCAAGTCCAATTTGACCTGCTTTTCCATTTAATCTATCTTCTGTTTGCATAACAGAGTCTAGATCCCCACAACCCTGACCTCCGTCTATTTTATGCGGTTTGATGGCATGTTGTCTTTTTCACCAGCTTTGGATGAAGGCGTGAAATAGATCTTTGTGCATAAGAAATTGTAATGTATGTGGTGAGTAGACCTTCGTGGTAAAGGGTAGAAGGTGGCAGCATAGTCCCTTTTGCACACATTATGATTAACTACCGAATGAGGGGATCTAAATAATTCATAGAAGAAAACAGTCGATAGTTGGCCTTGGAATAGTAATGTGATAGGTTCCCAGTAGGAACAGATTTGCACTAGGTCTTCATACTGTAATTCTAGCTGTAAAGCTTTCAATTTTTAAGGCATCACCTGATATTTATTACTAGAACGCTGTCATATTCCACAGTGCTCTACAAAGATAGTCATTCACATTGGTCCCTTTCACCATTGGGATTCACAATCTAAATTCCAGATGATCCTATCAGTATGTTCTCTTGAGTGTGGGGGCAACCGTAGTACCCAGAGGAAACCTACACAAACACGGGGAGAACATAGACTTGTTACCCATGTTGTCGTTTGTGGGAGTTGAACCTAGGATACCAATGCTGCAAGGCAGAAGTGCTAACCACTGAGTCACTGTTCAGCTGATATTTAGCTTATGGTTTGTCACGCATTTTACAAGCCACCCACTAAAAGAAGAAATATCATTAAAACATCACATAGTCCAAATTATTAAACTGATGACGCATATACTCAATTTCTACGCAGTGTGTGGCATATACATTGTAGAATATCTTCAGTAGACTTTAAGGGTACGTCCACACTGCAAAGGTTTTCAGATGGTCAATCCTCTCCATAGACTTCAATAGAAAATCTGCGCTCAGGTTTCGAATCTGAAAATCATTGCAAAACTCGGAACATGTACATTCTTCCGGTTTTTGGGTGGAAAATGTACTGTTCAGTGGATAATGGGGGCACTCGAATCTGTAAACCGTGGACAGAAACTGTCCCCTTAAAGGAAACCTGTCACATAGGTTGTGCCACCCTTGCTGAGGGTAGCACAATCTAGTGTCAGACCTGCTGTTTCCAGAGCTGTGTCACTTATTCTGTAAGATGCAGCAGTTTTAGTGCATTTACCCCTCAAATCTTATTCATGAGCAGGTGTTAGCTCCACCCACCAAAGGCTAGCCCCGCCCATTGACAGTTATTCACATGTTTCTACCTACCTATTCAAAGTAATAGGTTTGTCAGTTGAGGTGGGCGGGGCCAGCCTCAGATGGGCGGGGTTTGAAAAAAAAACTGACTCTGAAGCGCTGGAAACAGCAGGTCTGACACTAGCTTGTTATGTCCTCAGCAAGGGGGGCATAAACTATGTGACAGGTTCTCTTTATGATTCAAAAGACTATAAAATATCAACTGGATTCCTTAATCTGAATCTGACCGGCATTTTGTCACTGCCATGTGGCCGTACACTTAGAGCAGAACATTTGCTGCAAGGGTCTTTTAGGGCGCGTTCACACGGCAGTGGACAAATACCGACCGGGGGGACGGCTTTTCTCCGCGATGAGTGGAGAACAGCCCTCCCCCCTCCCATTGAGCAGCACATCTTCTGTCCGGAAACCGGACGGAAGAATGTGCATGTTCAATGTTTTGCCGCCGGACCGCCGGCGACAAAACCGCCGGGCTGAAAACCCGTGCAGTGGGGACTGCTGCACGGGTTTTCCATATAGCACTATTGTGCTAATTTTCGGCCAGTTTTTCAGGCGGTCCGAAAAACCGCAAACCGGCTGAAAAACTGACCGAAAACCCGTGCTGTGGGGACATGGCCTTAGTGTGCTTTTGAACTTCAAATGTCCATATATCTTAGTAAATAAGATTTCCTGTGAAGTTAATTTGTTATAAAAAAAACAAACAAACCTGTTATAAGCGCCATGACACATTTTATGCGTGCTTTGTGCACCAAGTACACATCAGAAAGCGCATCAATAGTGTCCCATTGTTTTCTATGGCAATATAGACCATTAGTGCATCTGATGCTTTTTTATGCACCATTTCTTGTGTTATTCAATCTCTAAAAAAAAAATGCAAGTGCATGTCAATTTTTGGGGCATAATGCATTTCACACATAATTTTACAATGGGGACTCATCAGGAGTTGCAAAAAACACTCAAATACAATGAAGTTGGCTGTGCCAAAAAAACGCATGCATCAAAATTACACACAAAATAATTAATGGAGAAAAAAAATGCATAAAAAAACCACACGTTTCAGTGCAAAGTTTCACACCGTGGGATATAAGGCTCTAGCGTATTTGCAAAGAGTGAAGAGAAAATGTTCTTTATATAGGTGGTGAATTTTTGCACCGACCCACCCATATTACACCCAGGAGAGGGCACCGAACAAAAGTAGATTTAACGGGAAGTATTAACTGTTTTTATAAACCAGCTTGGTAATATTTGCCTTTAAGGAGTGTTTTTTTAAAACATTTGTCAATAAAATGTACGTTTTACGTTAATATAATCCTTGGATTCCTCTCTACGCAAGTGCTGGAGATCAGTTCATATATTTGTATCCTGCAATTGGCCGTTACAGCCGACGGCTTCTTCCGAGTGCACAGCCTAATGAGGAGGGTGCGGACACCTAACTAGAGGAGTTACGGGTGAGCGTTTTCTATTTTTGCTTGTATATAAATATTTGCCTTATGCCTATCGTGTCCTTTTTTTTTTTTGTGTGTGTGTATTTGGCATTTCTGTCACTTTGCATTGAAATGTATTCCTCTAGATTTAGGCAGTGATTGCCTCCATCATACACGGCACTCTCATATCTCCTTGGGCTTCAGACCTGGTGGAAGTAAGCTTAATTCGAGGAAAATCATGCATAAGTTATTGTGTGTGCGTGATGCTGCCTGCCACCCGCTATCTGCAATAAACACGTGTTGGGATGTGAGATAGAAACTCTCTGGGAACAAAATCACATTAGAGGCCTTATGGTTAAAAAAAAAAAATAACAATGGCCGCCTTTACTTTTACATGTAACGCTGCTCCGGGCCACTCTATGCAGATTATACTCGGTTTGCCAGCTCTACAGTTTTCACACAGACCTTGGAAAAAACGAACCGTAGCATCCAGTAAAAGGCAAGATGGAACAAGTGACTGTACATTTGGAGGATGTTTCAACGTCCATTCATATTGTGGCTATATCATGACGTTCTATCAATTTATATGTGAGTGATTTAGCTTTATGCCCTGTTTCCCTGAAAATAAGACAGTGTCTTATATTAATTTTTGCTCCTAAAGATGAGCTAAGGCCCTGTTCACAAGACTGATTTGGCCGCGGGTTCCAACACAGTTTCCGTGGTCAAAACCACGTCCAAATCACGCCTAGTTTATTAACATGGTTTCTTATTGGAAACCGTGTTAATATTCACACGCCGCGGGTTTGGCCGCGGCCTTGCCGTGCGTGTGTGAAAACTCTCCTGTCAATTCTTGACAGGGAGTTCTCAGCGCGGCAGCCGCACGGTGTTGCCGCGGGTGGTGCGCGGCTGGCTCGCGGCACGGTTTGCCCCCGCCTATTAATTTGCGAGGTTAGGACACGGTTTGGCCGCGGGAACTGGACCTGCGGCCAAACCGGTCGTGTGAACATGCCCTAAGACTTATTGTTAGGGGATGGTTTTTTTTCTATGAACAATAATTCACATTTATTGTTGAACAAAACATCAACATGTATTAATATACTGTAGTGATTTCGTCTCAAACTTCAGCATAAGCAGCCAAATTTTGAATTGCATAAAAAAAATGTACCAGGTCTTATTTTCGGGGGTGTCTTATTTTCGGGGAAACAGGGTATGTGCAAATCTGATCAATGCCACTGTGTTAAGACAATGAACGTATGAATGGGTTATAAGGGACCAGCTAAATAAAATCTCCAGGCAAACTGGTGGACTTTGTTAAGCCTAGAGATTCAAAGAACTCTATAGAAGTCATACTCCAACACCCTAGATCTTGCACTAAGATTTTTCATTTGAAACCTCCATTGAAGAGGCAGCAACGGCTCCGCACATGGCGGACACCAGTGGCTACACTAGGGTCTGTCTGGTTTCTGTCATGCTGTCGGACATTTTAATGTTAAAAACAGCACTGCATGCTGTATTATTTTTGGCCAAATCTCCGACTTGAACCTCTGGCACAGATGTGAACCTAACCACACACTGGGGCGGATTTATCAATACGGTCTAACACTTAGGGGGACATGTATGAATGGGGCGGCGACAGAAGTCTGGCGTATTTTCAGCCCAACATCAGGCGCAGCCTCATTTGCATTGGTGTAATGTCTTACGTACGCCAGAATCAGGCGCATTACATAGCGCAAGCGGCACTTTGTAATGCACCTGATTTTGGGGGCGTGCAGGAGGCGGGGTGCACTAGAACCGTACGAAGCTATAGATTTATAGCTTCACTACGGCATTTCTAGGCGCATTACAGCTGGAACAGGTAAACCACTTTCAAAGTGGTTTACCTGAGCCAGAAATGTCATACAAGCACTAGGAAGCGCCTGATTTATGACCCGCTGTAGAACAGATTCATAATTCGGCACATTCTAGGCTATTATTATGCGCATGAAATTTGGCGTTGAAACACCAAATTTCATACATGTGGCCCTTCGTGTAAACTTATACTAGACAATTTTGCTGTTTTCTGATTGTAGAAGCAGTTGCAGTGTCACTGAGGAGCAGCTAGCTATATAGAGTGAAATTGTTGCCGGCCCCTTACACGCAAGAGTATTAGGCACCGTGGCACTATTCTGCTGCTTTCATATTATTAAAGCAGAAGCAGTGTCACGGAGGAGCTGGTGGCTGTATAGAGTGAAATTGTTGCCGGCCCCTTATTCTGAGTGAGAGAGGCAGGAATGCTCGCTCCCGTGAATACGACCAGGGGCCGAACAGAATGTAAATTAGTAGAGCCGTCAGCCAATGAAATGAAAGCAGGTGGGATCCGACCAGCACTGGGGAACAGTGTTTACAGAAAAGGAAGATAAGGCAGACTGTGAAAACAAGACAGCTTTGCTAATGACATCCAATTGCAAAGTTGCTTGTTTTCACTGTCCCCTTATTCTGAAGACCATTTAATGAAATGATACAACCCCTTTAAGGTTATACATGTGATTTCCTGATCAGGTACAACTGCTCATCTTCTCTCTTCTTTAACAAAAATGAGCCTTCTTGGTAGTGATCAGAGGGCACATACACTTCATGACTGATTACAGGGATGATGACCTTGGTCTTGTATCCCGCAGGGTCACTGAAGGTTGTACAGAGGAGATGAGTAACTGGCTGTGATCAAGCTAACACTTTACCCAGGGAGTGAAAGTTTTCATGCTGTTCCCCAACTTTAATAGAGCACTGCCCCCGTAATATTACATCTAGAATATTGGTATCCATTAAAAGCTTCCGAGCCCTATTCTTGCTGGACAATACATCATAGTTACATCATTTTAGATTCATCCTTGGAATTGAACAGGTTAATCCAGCTTTTATATTAGAGATATTGGCGCTCTGCCTTCTGATTTTCCAGGTTTTTTCCCCTTTATTTATACATTATAAGCCTTGCAATTTCCACATTGCCTGCTGAGCCTCACAGTAGATTGACGCTTCCTGTTCTTTAGAGATCACTTCTCGACAGTCATCACAGCATTGTCATAGGCAGGGTTACAGTAGAAGGTAAGGGTAAGTTCACACTAGTGTATACACTTAAATACCTACTAGCAGGTATCAAGGCATATACTACCATATAGCTGACAAAAGACTAAACTTGGATAAGCTTGTGTGATTTAAATTTCTATGTTCTGCAGTTCAAGAAGTGTGTGGGACTAAATCGTGTGGTGGAATTCTGTATGGTCAAAAACAGAGAAAACATAGAAGCGGTTTACTGTAGTGTCCGCTATAGATATATGGCGGTTATGTTGTGGTATATATGTCAGAGTAACTGCTATGAAGTATTCAGGTGTATGCAGCCAGCAGAGGCCATGTTAAATAGTGTGAACTTAAAGGGGTTGTCTCAATACATTGATTCATCTTAACTCAGTCCCGATTTCTTCTTCTTTCAGGGGCGTGTTTACTGGTTTCTTCTAGACTGCAGTAGAAGCCAGGTCTGTAGCTATAGCAACCAGTGCTGGCAGCCTATCATGAGAGATTGAACAGGTCTGTGACCTGAGGAGAGGGGATATCTCAAAATGGGATGGACATATATTGCAAAGGGACTTGTTTTGCAAGATCTTTAACATAAAAAGCAATCCTTGAAGTGAGGCAACCCCTTTAACCTAACAGCTCTGTTTTAAAGCTAGAGGTAGATAATACAGGTTTCCAAATTTACAATTAGTGAAGATCCCAGTTCTCTTCCTCCTCGTCCCTGCACAATGACCTCCGCACAAGCCCCAGAGCACATCTGCAACACTCTCCTATAGTATTCAGTGAGTCATTCCCAGGCTGCAGGTTCCTGTGGTCCATGTGGCTCCTGTAAAGCATCTCTCTAGATGCAGTTAAGCAGAAAGGCAGCTCAGGTAAGATAAAAGCCCTTTAAGATCACCACCCTTATCAGCATCCACACCTACGTTTGACACCTTTCATGTTGATTAGGATAGAAATATGGATTTAGATGGTGTTCTCCAGGAGCTGGTGTAGTACAGCAATGGGTCCTGTATGCATAAGCAATCATACGTCCATATAAGAGAAGAATATGAAAAATGTTTTTCTTATTCTCATCTAGCCTAAGGAACATTTTATACATTTCTTCCTACCAGAAGAACTGCTGTTGCTCATCTACATTGTGTTCCAAATTATTATGCAAATAATATTTTCTCTTATTTTCCAAAATTACCTGTATGAATTGCAGTCATTGTCATTTTCCAGTTATCAACTAATAGAGTATAATTGAAAGGTTTTTTAACAAATTGCCTATGATAACAGTATATTTTATAAAAAAACCTCAAAATGCACTCAAAATGCATGTTCTAAATTATTATGCACAGCAGAGTTATCAACCTTTTCATTTTTATAATGAACAAAAAAATTGTCATTTGTGAAATTATAAGCATTAGCAGGTTATTACAAACTGAAATCAAACAGTTTTCAAGTCAAAACTTTATTCGAGGTGATGTTACATGTGCACATAGGACCTCTTGTTCGAAATTAGCTTCTGAACTCTCTCGTCCATTGAATTTGTCAGATTTTGGATGGTTTCTGCTTTAATTATTTTGCATGACAGAATACCCTCCCTTAGCTGTTGCTTAGATGTGAACTGCCTCCCGCCATCATAGACACTCCTTTTGATGATGCTCCCGAGGTTCTCAATGGGGTTGAAGTCAGGGGAGCATGGGGGCCACACCATAAGATTGTCCCCTTTTATGCCCATCGCAGCCAGAGATGCAGATGTGTTATTTGCATCATGAGACGGTGCATTATCATGCATGAAAATGATCTTGCTGCGGAATGCATGGTTCTTCTTCTTGAACCATGGCAGGAAGTGCTGTTTTAGAAACTCCACATACATTATGGAGTTCATCTTTACACTGTCAGAGATCCTAAAGGGGCCGACAATTTCTCTCCCCATGATTCCAGCCCAAAACATTACTCCACCTCCTCCTTGTTGGTGCCGTAGCCGTGTTTGAATGTTGTGTCCATCAACCAGCCATCCTCCACTCCATCCATCTGGACCATCGAGCGTTGCACGGCACTCATTGGTGAACAAAACAGTTTTGAAGTCAGTCTTCATGTATTGTTTGGCCCACTAGAGCCGTTTCTGCTTGTGTGCAGTGGATAGAGGAGGTCAACAGGAGATCGACAGGTCGCACAGCTGCAAACCTCTGAAGGACCCTGCATCTTGTTGTTTGGGGGACGTTGGAGGCACCAGCAGCTTCAAAAACTTGTCTGCTGCTATGACGAGGTATTTTTGCAGCTGCTCTTTTAACATGACGTAATTGCCTGTTAAAAAGAGTCCTCAATTTTCCCTTATCAGCACGCACACGTGTGTGCTGTGAATCCGCTACAAACTTCTTGATTGTGCGATGATCACGATGAAGTGTCTTGGCAATGTTGATTGTAGTCATGCCTTGACCTAAACAATCCACAATTTATTGCTTCTCAGCAGCCGACACATCCTTTTTCTTTCCCATTTTGGCTGAAAATGTAGGCTGCTTAATAATGTGGGACAGCCTTCTTAACTAGTCTTGCCTTTAATTGGACACACCTGCCAAACTAATAAGCACGGGTATCTGCAAATGCTTTCAGTGATATAAAGAGCCTTTACACACATCACCATCAATGAGTTTAACTGACAAACAAAAAAATTCTTACCTTATCACTCCTACACACTTTTTGCATACTACTTTGGAACACAGCATAGTTGAGTTTGAGCAGGGCTGGACCTCCCATTGATTTTCTTGAATAATTTGGCTCCTTCGTGCCAAGACTGCACAGTGGTCTTCACTACTTCCTCAGACTGATACTTCTCCAATTATTAATCTTTATGTTGTTAAAATTACTATTGAAATCTGCACATCAGTGTAGCCATTATGACCTTGGGTTTTGCCATCTACAGTAGGACCGGGTGTTTGTGTTCCTCATCATCATAGATGTTCTCCATCTCTGCCTTTTTTTAACCCTGGGGACTGTTCCTCACGTTCCTGTTTGCTAACTGTATTGATCTTCTGGAGAAAAGAAGTCCTGCAAAGGTTCTTACCACATTATAACTGAAGTGGATGCGACCAGCCATGGCTTCACTCCTGGAGTCTTCAAGACCCTTATGGTTGAATTGCGTATGGTAATGCGCCTACTGTTGAAAGCACACACTGGCCAGAGCGTACTTTTAACTACGCTACAGCTCAGCCTCCTATTCACTTTCATTATCCACGGCGCGATAATGTGACTTCTATTTACAGGCGCGTACAGTGCGTCAGAGAACGTCTGGTAATCATAGCACTCAATGAGTGCTATGATTTTACTGTATTTGTGGGACAGCACAATTACACGCCAAAGTATGCCCCGCAAATTCGTCCTGTGAACATACCCTTAAGCAGCAGCATGGGCTTCCTCTATGGTAAGAATACCCTTGAACATAGGTGGATACCTTCACAGTAGATCATGAAGAACATATCGTATGACTGTCCTGGAGTGTTAATGCTTTTGTCTAAGTTGCTTCATAATTTTACCACCTAGGAAATCTAAGGATTACATTACCCCGCAGCTCTATTTTTTTTTATTTTTTTTTATATTTTTTACACTTTCATATTTGCAACATAAAACATAGTACATTGAATATAAGGGTATTTTCAGACGGGTAATTTCGGCGTGCATTTCGCGTCGTATTTGCGCTCTAATACGAACGAGATGTGTGCCGAAATTACGGTAATCCATAGAGAACTATGGATTACACTTCCTCTCCCCGCTTGTTCAACACGATCGTATTGTACGCGCGGGCAGATATGTGACGTGTCAATTACTTGTGCGAATACGCAGCGCGAGTAGTGCATGTCTATGGGGCCGGGATTATGCGCTGATCAGCACGACTCCCAAATCACCCGCCGTAATTGTGGCCGTACTGTACGCGACGCAATTACGGCATGTGAACACAGCCTAACAGCAAAACTTTCTGTAGTGTGTGTCAACATTTTCACTGT
>JAODAL010002146.1:0-117500 GCA_025379985.1 Phyllomedusa bahiana | reverse complement strand
GACAGAAGAGCAGCAGCTTTGCCAAGAGCAACATGTTTCTGTTCTCTGCTCCTGGGCCGGGCACTGTTGTAGGGTTTGTTGCTTCAGAGGGCGGCAAACGGCATCGTAAAAAGATGGAGGCCAGTGCTGAGGGAGAGTGTGGTAAACATGGGCTGTATTCCTGATGTTCAAAAGGAAGCTGGCACTTATTAGGTGTCCAGACAACACTTCTGTCCCAGATCCACACATAACTGTACTACCCCGTTTCCCCCCGAAAATAAGACATAGTGCATTTTTAGTTATGCAATTCCGAGTTTGGCTGCTTCTCCTGATGTTTGTGATGAAATCACTACAGTATATTAATACAGGTTGATGTTTTGTTCAACTGTAAATGTGAATTATTGTTCAAAGAAAAAAAAAACATCTCCTAACAATAATTCTTAGCTCGTCTTTAGGAGCAAAAATTAATATAAGACACTGTCTTATTTTCGGGGAAACTGGGTAGAGCCAATCCTATAGATATGAACAAAGCAAGCAATGCATCGTTTATAGTCCTCATTTTCCATTTTGCTATTTATTGATTAATTCCTGGTAACTTACAGTAGCCTCTTGCCTAATGCTACATCGCATTGAAGCTTTAGGGGAATGCTTATTGAGCAGAAATCCTTTTAACTGACCCACAGGAGAGTTCTCTGTACATCAACATGAACAAGATGGCTGTCAGAAAAGCACAGGTGTAGCCCAGACACTAATGAATCCCCATGTCGGTCCATTGAAAGGCTCCTTTACTTGCAGAATCATTTAGATCTCATACCTGAAGCCTGTTTAGTCCGTTGACAGGACTGGACCCAAAACCTTTTCTGAATGGTCTAGATTAGCATACAATGCACTAACAGTCATTGTGCAATTAAGTGATTTGTCCACTTTACTTGCTGTGGAAGGTAATGAAGCTGATCTGGTGTAAATTAGGTTGGTTTACAAGTATATAAAGAATCTGGTCCAGAATGAAAGCCAATCTGTAGACACCTAGTATGAGGAAAAGCAGTTTCTCAAACGGTGTTACTATTGTTCTCCAACCTTTGAGTCCTCCCACGGTACTTATCAAGCTTCCAAATAGACTATTGCCGTGATAATACCTGACAGCTACGAGAGAATTAGAATTCTGTACACTCTGATGGTTATCCAGTGCTATATTGGTGTTGAATTATTGAATATATGGTTATGAAAGCTTCAAGTGAAAAAGTATTCCATAACTTGCATTGCTGTCAATGCATATTAACCATGAACATACAGACACCTCTCTTGGACCTTGAGCTATTCAGTCTCTGATCAGTTGGATTTCCTGCCACTGGCCCCCCAACCAAGCGTACACATATTTGATGTCTGATTTTCTCAGTCTCTACTTTGGGATAATTTAAATGTTATTAAAGGGGCTGCCCAGTTCATAGCAAAATTAAATAATATGGTAGTCCAGCTAAATAATAAAAAAAAGTTCATACTCTCCTCCCTCTGTTCCAGTGTTGGCTCTTCCCTGTCTTCTGTTTACCTTAGTTCTCTTCTGAATAGGACGTCATCCCTCATTTCCATCACCGTTCAGAAGTGAACAAGGCTCTCCATAACCTCTCTCCTCATATCTCTGCTTTAATCTCCGCTCCTCACAGGACCTTCTTCTCTGCTCTCCTCTTATCAGCTCCTCACACGACCGCCTCCAAGACTTCTCCCGAGCTTCACCCACACTCTGGAACTCTCTGCCCCAACATATCAGACTCTTCCCCCACTTTCACCAGCTTCAAAAGCAACCTGAAAACCCATCTCTTCAGGATAGCCTATGACCTAGAATAACCCCGCTGTCACTACACCCTCCACAAGCATGACTGCCCCTCACCTTCTGTCTCTTTCCCCCTTCCTTGTAGATTGTAAGCCTTCGCGGGCAGAGTTCGCTTTCCCTCTGTACCTGTTGTTAGTCACAAATTGTCACTATTGTACTTGTTTGACTTATGTTATGTATGTAACCACCTGAATGTACAGCGCCCTGGAATCAATGGCGCTATAAAAGAAATAAAAATAATAATAATAGTTCCAAACTGTGATCTAAGGAGCAGAAAGCGACTGCTACAGGTTTAGCGGTGATGCCCCGTTCAGAAGAGAACAAAGGTAAATGGTAGCTGAGGAGACCCAACCCTAAAATGGCGAGGCAAATAAAGGGGGTATAGTTTTTTTTATTTTATTGGGCTGCACTGGTTCTTCATTTTGGTATGAACCCCTTTAGGTACTAGCAGCGCTACGGCCACACGGCAGTGACAAAATACCAGTCTGATTCTGATTAAGAATTCAATCGGTGTTTTATCACCTTTTGAATGGTTTTGAGGGATGGCTCTGTTGGCAGATTCGGCCGTCCCCCTAATCATTGAATAGCACAGCTTCTGCCCCAAAAAAACGGTTAGAACATTGTGCATGTTCTGAATTTGAAAATCCACCCAGTAGAAAACTGTGCAGTGTAGACTACTGGGTGGATTTTCTACTAAAGTCAATGGGGATGGTTAATAATTGGTTTTCAAATCCAAAAACGGACTGAAAACCCTTGTTGTGTGGATGTACTCATAGTCTAACCACATGTCTGGTGTTACTGAAAGCCACATGTCTGGTGTTACTGAAAGTATTTTACATCTATGGGATTCCAATGTTGTGTAACATATTAAAGGGGTTGTCTCACTGCATTGATTCATCTTTCTTCTGTCCTGTTTTCTTGGTTTCATTTTAAACTCAGGGGTGTGGTTACTGGCTTCTACTAGGCTGCAATGGAAGCCAGGGCTGTAGCTATAGCACCCAGTGCTGGCAGCCTGTCATAAGAGAGTAAACAGGTCTGTAGCTATAGTAACCAGTGCTGGCAGCCTATCATGAGAGATTGAACAGGTCTGGAGCTATAGCGACCTGAGGAGCTGATGTAGCCCATACAAAAGGGGATATCTAGGAATAGGTAGGACAATGTTAATTGACATATTGTAAAGTGACTTGTTTTTCTTTAAAATATCTTTACTAAGTAACACAAAGTACAATAAATTCACAGTTCGTGAGGTACAATTCGCATATTGTTATCAATGGGTTCAATTTTTCAGTATATTATAGCTTGCATACTCTGTATTACCAATTTTTCATTATATGCATAACAAAAAGATAACACAAACATATTAAAACGCATCTGAGCCTCCATTTTGCGGTCTTATGTCCATTTCAGAAGATCAAGATCATATTCTTTCCGGCTATCATTACCATACAGTAGACTATCTAGTTATAGGTGCCATTCAAGGACATTGGACTAAGAAGTCTCTACTATCTTTATAATTTAAGCTACCAATTTTAGCTCCATCTGTAGCACTAGGCTCTCTTAGTAATGGAAAGAAAAACATAAGTCGCAAGAGCAGGAGGACAGCATGCAACATTAGGCTCAGACAAAATAAAAACACCTACCAACAAGTGCTCCATTCTCCGGGTCCACCCCCCAACCTCTGTTTTGGTAATATGATCAATCTATGTGGCTCCCCTTATCCGATATCTAAATTTTGTCTTATTCTACAGGGCCGGCACATTGATCGCCAAACAATATTGTAGATGTTAAATCATGAGTTCCATCCTCTGGACCTATCAAATCTCTGGGTCCCTTAGATTGGAGCATCGCCAATCAATACCTGTTCTTGGTACCATGTGCTAAAACTAAAGCATTCTTTAATGGCTTCTCGTATTTTCTGTGGAAGCAGAGGTATAAAACTGCCCCAGACTTGAAAAACATTTTTGGTATGAGTCTCCTCCTACCTGAGGCCTCCACCCAATCCATTTTCAGTATGTAAGAGAATTTCTCCAAAAACATCCTAAAAGGAGGTGCGGACTCATGTATCAACGTGTTTAAAATGGTTTTGATGCCTGCCGCTGAGATCATATACAATAATTTCCTGCTTCCAGGTTCACATGGGGTCGTCTGGGTATCTATATGGCCGAATATGGCCCACAGACGGTTGTTTGGGACATAGTTAGTCAGATACGTTCTTTGAATGTCATCACCTGGTCCCAAAAATCTTAAATCACTTGGCAGCTCCACAAGCAGTGGAAAATATCTGCTTCTTGAACACCACATCGGAAGCATCTGTTGCTTTCAAAAATACCCATGCGGTAGCCCCTGACTGGGGTAATGTATGCCCTGTGGTACAGCTGGAGGGACATCTCCCAGTACCTACTTGAAGCTAAGAATTTACGGCTATTGGCCAACGCTGTAAGTAATGTAGGGACCTCCAGACTGGGGTCATCTCCCGCCCACTTTGTGAGTGCCATGGTTGAGTCTGAGAAGTCTAGTGGTGCATGAGAAGCTTTGTAATAGTGAGTGGTCAGCCCCCTTTCAGTAGTTCTCTTGAGCAAAAGTCTACGCGTTGATGGATCCCATTCTCTCCGCGTGAAATGTGGAGTCAATGTTAGGACGTAGCTACGGGCACATAAATATGGGAAAAAGGAGACCCCTGCCTCTGGGAATTTAGTTCTTAGCTCCTCAAATTTTAAGACCCTATGCATTTTTGCATCTATTAAGTCATAAACTGATAGGATTCCACCTTTCTCCCACCTGTAGAAGTCCCTGTGTGGAGTTCCCTTCTGGAAATCTGGATTGCCTATTGGTGTACGAAGCATGGAGGCGTGGGGGTGTAACCCAAAGTGCGTCCTCATTTTTTTGCCAGCCCCGCCATGTTGAAAATACGAGTGGATTAGCCTTAATCTGTTCTGGGATTTGATGCAGGGGCAGATGTACAAAATTTGCTAGCGAGATCTTCCCTAAAAACGATTGCTCCGCCTTGGTGTCCGTGTATACTGAAGTATTTTGCAACCAATCTGCTGCCATACGAATCAGCGCGGCCACATTGTAAGCTCGAATGTTCGGAAAGTTAATACCCCCATTGTCCTTGGGCTGCTGCAAAATGATTAGCGGAATCCGAGGTCTTTTACCGCCCCAGATGAATCAGTGGAAGAGCGCATTCATGCGCATCTCATCCTTACTTCTGACATAGAGTGGAAGGGAATGCAGGAGATACAGTAATGTGGGAAACTCTACCAACTTAACTAGGTTTCCCCTACCCACATAGGACAACGGTAATTGCCTCCATGTGTGCAGCCTCGTTTCCAGCAAGTGACTTGTTTTTGCAAGATCTTTAACATAAAAAGCAATCCTTGTAGTGAGACAATCCCTTTAAATGATTTCTAAGCTAAATTGGAACTTTTGATACATTCAAAAACTGTTGGGAGAAGTTTGTAGACCTAAGGGAGTGTTCACACAGTGGGCTTGAATGCCGATTCTGGCTGTAGGTTCCCTGCCCAGAATCAGCGATCAATCTAAATATACAGTGTTTAGCACTGTGCCCTATGTGAAATCGTTGTCGTATAGTCTGCGCCTAAAAAGAAGTGACGTCAATTTTTTTTACCCCTGATAACTGCAGATGATGATAAAGTTCTAGGTCACTTGCTTGTCGAAATTCCTTGCTGACAGAGGAAACAAAGGCGTTCTGGGCGCAGACATATATGCCGTGTGAACACACCCTAACTGTTATTATCTTGAAAGGTCAATATGTTAAGGCTATGTTCACACTGTTTACTTTGGCACGCATTTTGCCGCGTATTGCGTGCTATACGAGTGTGATGCGCGCTGCAATTACGGTAATCCATAGCTCTCATAGAGAACTATGGATTACGCGATGTCCCCCCACGCGTACAATACGATCGTATTGTATGCCCGGGTAGATAAGTGACATGTCACTGCCGCGAACAATGCATGTCGATGGGGCTGGCAGCCCTCCTGTGCTTTGGGAATATGCGCTGATCAGCACGACTCCCAAAACACACAGCGTATTGCGGCGCGTACTGTACGTGCCGCAATTACGCCGTGTGAACATACCCTAAGACTTTGACACTATTGACCAGAGTCAGGACAACAGGTAGGCAGAGGAAGACAGCCACCTAATGCCAGGTAGTATGGAGGTATGTAGCTGGCCGAATTTTCCACAACATGGGGCGCTAACTACCTTGCTTGGCTAGGGCACCAACCTGCTGTTGACTTTTTACTGTATTTTTCTATTTGAAATAAGTGAATTTCTCACTGTGCTGAGTTTATTTTTGATGGTATAGTATAATTAGTCATTCAGGCAGCTATTATTCCCAGTCAGACTGTGACACACCTATATTAAAACCCAAAAAGGTGAGAGAGACCAGTTAAAGAATGGGCTTGGTGTATGTATGGATGAGCACATGAGTACAGTCCTATGTAGGTATACATAGTGGGGGGGTTAAAGAGGGAGGGGGTCTGAGCAGAGACGCAGTGGCAGGAAGCGTCTGAAATGTTTACTCAAATAATTACATTAAAGCCAGTGGATTCTCTGTACAAAAGACACAGAATTTTTCACCACAGCCCCTTGCAAGTTCCTTCATGTTCCCTGTCATCAGATAAAAAGTGCAAACACGCAAGAATGGCCAGATCAGCACCTGTCAGTGTCCTGGTCGTGTCTAATGTAAACTGTCAGGAAACTAAGGGCTTATAAAGAAAGCTGCAGCGCTCACAGGCTTCACTTTTTGTAATCGCATATATTTAGAAAAGTGATTACATATCCATTTTGGAGGATCCCACGTCAACATTACATCGTGGCAAAACCCCTTTAAGTGCCCCCAAATAGAAACTGTATTAAAGTACAGAAAAAAATTATAATATCCGGTTAATGCCCAAAATATGAACTATATCTGGGTTTAAGAAAAAAAAACAGGAAAAATAATTGCCAGTTTAGTTTAGGCATCTAAAATGTGCTACTGATTTGCAGCTTTTTCTGATTTTCTGTCAGCAGTAAGGAAGTTCTGCTGTATATTACATTTCATGTTCATTCCCATGGGTACATACAATGATATTTAGGTTCTTCCTCTTCACTTTCTTATTCCATGTTAGATTTTAGCACATTTTATTTTATATAACCCTTGACTCAATTGTCATTTGAAGTTCTAAGAAGAGCCCTCTGTTTATTCCTAAGTAAATAACTGTGACATGGAATAATGAGCGGCTAAATTTTCTGATAAGGCACAAATTATAATCTCCGAGAGATAAGACAAATAAATCAATAGTGATGAGTCTGATTGTGCAAGTAATCAGGAAAGTCAGTGGAGAAGAAACGGCAAATGCTTTCCAGCAATAAATTGTTCAAAATGTTGATCTATAGTGTTACTTGCAGTAGGACCACATTTAAAGGGGTTGTCCAGGATCCTCCCTAAAGATGTGTGGGGAGGGATCTCGGTGATTGATAGGCAAGGATATACCCCACATAGTGTTATCTAGAGAGGTCAATATTATTGAAAGACTTTGATGCTATTGACCAGGGTCAGTATGACGGGTAGGCAGAGGTAGATGGCCACCTCATGCCAGCCGAGGAGGAGGAGATGCAGGAGGTATGTAGCTGGCAGAATTTTCCATGACATGGGGGGGCTGAATGCCTTATTTGGCACCAACCTGTTATTGACTTTATTCTGTATAAATCAATAGTGAGGAGTCTGATTGTGCAAGTAATCAGGAAAGTCAGTGGAGAAGAAACGGCAAATACTTTCCAGCAATAAATTGTTCAAATTGTTAATTCAGTGTAGCTTGTAGTAGGGGTTGTCCAGGATCCTCGCCAAAGATGCATGAGGTGGGATGTCGGTGATTGACAGGCAAAGATAGAGCTTGTGTCGTGTGATTACATGATCGGGGATCTGCCTGTCCAAATCTTGGTGGGTTCTAATCCCAGAGATGCAATGATAAACTTGAGATATTATATCTTTTATAAACTGCATTTTTTGATAGATATACATAACTATATCAATAACTATTTAAACATCTAAAAACCTTAAAAAAAAGGAGTAAAACAAGAACAGGCAGTCCCCGACTTACACTGTTCTGACTTACATCTGTCCCCTAGTTACATACCGAGACTTATGGGACATGCTGGCACTTGTAGTTCCATGTTCCACAGCAAATAGTAGCTGTGGAATTGCACATTCCAGCACGCCACAGCAGCACGAGGTGAAATCTTCTTAGCAGGGGCACAGACAGCAAAACAAATGTAAAAACCCTTCCCTACACTATCCTAAACTTAAAACAAAAAAACCCTTTTGTGCTGTTCCACATAATATACCAGTCCCAACTTCCATACAAATTCAACTTGAGAACAAACCTACAGTTCCTATCCTGTTCGTAACCCGGGGACTACCTGTATATAAAGAATCTGGTCCAGAAAGAAAGCTAATCTGTTGTAAAAATTGCACAAAAATTCTAAATATTATTAAGTTCTTACACCAAGTTCATGTATTGTGTTATAAACTGTGGCCGTAGTAGTACAACACAATGGGAAATTGTGTCCAGGTTTGGGATGAGAGGGGAGGTGAAAGGGATGACTTTGGCCTTGCTGGCTAACCCCACTAGCGCTGTCCCAGAGGCTCTGCCCAGTGGTATAAGCCACAATAATTGTATGAAGGCTGCGGTTTCAGTATGGACGCAGAGGTTGGCCTATATACACATATTCCTGCATTGAAATAATCAGACCAGTTTTGTGCGGAGCATTTGCTAGAGAGAAGAGGGTTATTGGCCTTTATATGCTGGGCGATCAGACAAAGCATAGGTGAGACGTACAGTAGGGCACACATACATGGTTTGTATTGCTTGCCTTTACATTTTTAGCACTTTTCTGTGTTTTTTTTGTATGTTACTGTTTATTATGCTTGTTTGAGCACCTTATGTCGGTTTATGTAGTTTTGCTCACTTGTTTACTTCTCTAGGCATGCAGTAGCTATTTCCTGCATATTTTTTTATTCTTGTGTTTTGAGGTATAGTCATATCACATTTTTATTCATGTATTAAAAACATGCATTAAAGGGGTTGTCTCGCTACACTGATTCATCATACCTTAGTCCTTTTTTCTCAGTTGCATTTCTAGGGGCAGTTAACTGGCTTCTACTGACTTGCAGTGACGAGCTGCTGAGGACACCAGGTCTGTAGCTATAGCGACCTGAGGAGCTGATGCAGCCCATACAAATGGGGGTATCTAGGAATAGGTAGGACACTGTTAATGGACATATATTGCAAAGTGACTTGTTTTTGCAACATCTTTAACATAAAAAGCAATCCTTGTAGACAACTCCTTTAATATAAAAAAATAAATAAAAATTTGTGTTTCTTTTTAAGTACTATTGTGTAGTACAATAATGGTAATAAAGGATGCTGTTTGATTACCAGTGCATCCTCCAGACTCTTAAACAGTAATGGGCCCCAAAGGTCCAACAGAGGACATCTCCTCCATTTAGCGCTAACCTTATTGATAATATGTACGTTGTGTATAATAACCGCAACATTTAAAATGCAGTTATATTGAGACTTGCATATGTTAGATAAAGAATAATGTTCTCTGAGAGGTAGACCAGTGTATGGTGTATGTCCTGTATACTGTATAGTGTATGTTCTGTATACTGTATGGTGTATGTTCTGTATACTGTATGGTGTATGTTCTGTATACTGTATGGTATATGTTCTGTATACTGTATGGTGTATGTTCTGTATACTGTATGGTGTATGTTCTGTATACTGTATGGTGTATGTTCTGTATACTGTATGGTGTATGTTCTGTATACTGTATGGTGTATATTCTGAGACTAGTTAGAATGATTCCTTGTATCCGCTTACTGGAAGGAGTAAGCATGTTGAACATCCCTGATGAAGAATCTAGGTGTACAGAAACTTCCACTGTCCATTTGACCAGGTAGCCGGTCATTAGTAGCTAATACAGTACAACATTCTCCTTCCTATATTCAGAGAAGAACATATATTCGCCACTAGAATAAAGCACAGGAGACACATTGGGTTATGTCTAAAGAAAAAGCTTACTCCTAGAAGTGATCATGTTCGCAATTGACACAAAACAATTTTTTCCAACCTAAACAATTTTTTTCAACCTAAAGTAAGAATATTTTTGAGGCACAAAACTGTAAATGGTTTCATTGAAATGACCTGGAATGCTGTGAAAATGGCATCAGTGCGACGGGCATTGGATTCTGTAAAAACCCATCTTAAACGTCAGTGCATTTCGGCATAAAAAGCGTGTGAGGAGAGAGGGATAGATTTAGACTACATCTGTCCAGAATGGAAACAATCTCGCAAACATATTCGCCGATTTTAAGGAAACAGACGATGTTCCCAGAGAGGCATCTAATATGATCACAATGAATACTTAGCAGAGAATTAGACTTCAATATAAGATGATATGAAATATTCATGGCCGTAAAAAGCATGAGTTATGTAGATCCCCTACATGCAACAATGAAATGAAGCCTTGTAATGAATAACTTAGTAGCTGTGGGGAAGCATCTGAAAGACCTGCTTGTTTAAAAAGTAAAATGTTGCACAAACTGGGATAAGAAGATATTGCTCTGTGTAATGTGTTCTAGGTCACAGGAATAGCTGTTGGAAAGTGCTTTCAGGACATCAAAGTCTGCCGCCAACTGATTGAATCCTTTGAACATAATTTAAAGAAAAAAGGCAGCGCCTCAGTATTCTCATCCTCATTACTTACTGCACCTTTACTTTGTGACAAGTGTGTTATCTAGGACAAAGGTGTGCAACGGGTGTCACCCAAGCAACAAGAGTCTTCAGACAGCAGGGGACTGTGCCCGATAGTCATATGGGACCTAAAGCAACCCCAAGTGTTGGGGGAGGGGGGGATAGTTTTTTGCGCGGTTACGAAACCCTGTTCAGAGTAAAGCATCTGTTGCATTATATTAACGAAAAACTGATAATGGTGTAGTCGAATCTGTTACACAACGGACACCAATGACCCCCGACAAACAGTGACTATAATGGGGGCTAAGGGCATGTTCACACGGCATATTTGGACGAGGTTTTCGAAGCGTTTCCTCGCACAAAACCTTGTCCAAACCCCAAACCCTGCTGAAACGTGTTTCTTCAACAGGTTTTGACGAGGTTTTGATCAGGTTTTCGACGAGGTTTTAACCCATACAAAAGAATAGCCAGGACAAAAACCATGCCGAAAACAGCGCCTAAAACACGCTTCAAGAATTGACATGACTCTTCTTTCCAAACAAGCGTGTAAAAACCTCGTTGTGTGTGAACTACAACAAGGTTTTACATAGGAATCAATGAAAAAAAAGGGGACTTTTGGAACGTTTTGGGCGGGGAAAACCCTCTGAAAACCTTGTCCAAATAAACCCGGGTAAACTGCCCTAAGGGTTTCCTCAGGTGCCCCTGTTATTTCACTGGACAAAAAAAAAGCTTGTTTTCCCACCTATTTTCAAGGGATCTTTGATGGAGGCTCCTAACAGAACCTCCAATGCAGATGTGAACATACCGTGTTTCCCCGAAAATAAGATACCCCTGAAAGTAAATATAGCAGAGATTTTGTTGAAATCCTAATAAGGCACCCCCGAAAATAAGATATAGCGGGAAAATTTAAAGGTTTAATGAGCGTGCGGGGAGGTCATGTGACTGTGATCACCACATCCCAAACACCCAGGGCAGCAGACTTTACAAATAATGGGGGATGGGAGGGGAAAAAGAGCATGATACTGACACACACACATCCACAATGGCTGATGGGCATGCTGGGATCAGTTCTTCAAGTCCCGCATGTCACATTTTCCCCCTTTTTAATAAATCATGCAGCTGCCCAAAAATGTCCTTTACATACATATAAACCCATATTTGTGACTCAAAAAAATTTGATATATAAATATATATATAATATATATAATAAATATAATATTATATACACAATAGTTAAAGCATCTATAATTTTTTTCAAAAAAATAAGACATCCCCGAAAAAAAGACAAAATGCTTCTTTGGAGCAAAAATAAATAAAGACCCTTTTTATTTTAGGGAAACAGGGGGAACCTTAAATAAAAGACCATTTTTTTTATGACAATCCCTTTAAGCCCATTTTATGTTAAAAGGGCAAAAAAAAAAACTCGAAATCCCTAAAAAAACTTTATGCTAATTACATACATAAAAAACTTGAGACTCTCGGTTCACAATCTTGATCGAACATTTTAAGTGCCCACGACTTTCAACGTGGCTCAATCGGGCATCCTATCCTATCTTTCCCTCTCAATCGACCAATCAGGCCTCTCACTGGGTCAACCGGCCCTCCTTTATTCAGAGAGAAAAAATATGTTTTTATTTAAACCATTTTTTAAAAAATTTTTGGTTTTTTTTTTTAAATTTTTTAAATATCACTTTCAATATTTTTTATAATGCTTAAGTCTTGCAGTTTTCACTTGGCCATAGGCCTTTTTGCACTGCTTTTTCAGCACAAGGAATTTACAGTAGCTTCACCCATGTATCTTAAAACTGCTCAGTCCCTTTCCCCTTCAAATGGGAAGGGTTTTTATCAGCTCTGTGATCTCGGAAAAAAACAGTGTCAGGGGTAAAAGGTAACTGTGACTATCTCCTTTGTGAAGGTGGACTGTGTTATTTCTTTCAGTTTGACCTGGGTGTCCTTTTCAGTTTGCCCACTTTGTGCTGACAATAGCAACAACTGAGAATCTTTCTTACAAACGGGAAGTGTCAGATATTTAGGGTTTTTAGGGGCCAAATGAAAACTGCAGGATTTAAAAAAAATTATTTAAAGATATTGAAATGATAGGGAAAAATAAAAAAAAAATAAACCAAATAAAGTAGCAAAAAAGTTTTTTTTCAAAGGGGCGAGATAATCATACTACTGTTGAAAGATAAAGAAGCCCAAAGCTATGTCTTACTAATAGGCGTTATGTCAGCTGTAAATTGAAGTAATAGTCTTAAAGGGAATCCGTCGCCAATTTTTTTTACTTATTAAATAAAACCCCCTGCCCCCTTTTTTTTCCCTCTCAGTCGTTTTTATTTCCCGATTGTAGATTTCTCTTTTGGGGGGCCCTTATATAGGTTGTGGGGAAGAATTTTACTTGCACGCTTTAACAGCATCAAGTGATACTTTAGAGCAGCTTAATGCAAAGGATTCTTAAGGGCTATTTCACACGGCTTATTTCAGAACGATTTACATCGGATTGCCCATCGTAAACACGTTCGAAATCATTAAAATCGGGTTTCAAAAAAGTGCCCACTAAGTGTGGGACGTATTTGTAACTGATTTCCCCCACGATTCACCACTCCAACATTTTAGGTGGTGAAACCGTCCGTAAATAATTGACATGCCAATTGTTTTTCCGCCGGATTGCCCTCTCAATCCGCCGGGAAACCCCGGGACGGAAAAACCCGGGGTGGAACGACGACCCTATTTTTTTATTGAAATCAAAAAAATAGGCTGTGACTTATTCTGACTGATTTGCCGACGGGTTAGACATCAAACCGTCGCAAATCCGCGTCGAAATAAGCCGGTGAACAGGCCTAAACAGATTCTGTCCCATAGATTGTATAGGAAGTTTTCACTGTGAATGGAGGGGAGAGGGGGAGCGTGCCCTCCCTTTTGGACGGGGGTTCTTTTTTTATCTGTACACAATGGTGTCTCCTTTTAGTTTGACCCTTTTACGATAATAGCAGGGCAACTGGGAAACTTTCTTAACCCGAACGGAAGTTCAATGATTTTTGGCTTATGGCCCGAGTGAAAAAGCAGGACTTAAAGGGGGTTTTCTCGCTACAATGATTTGGGTTTTAATTTAAAGATCTTTAAAAAACAAGCAGCTTTGCAATATATGTTCATTACAATGTTCTAAATTTTTGGCAAGCCCTGTTTGATTCTACATCACTTCTCAAATCTCTATGTAGCCGACCTGTTGATCCTTTTCTTACTGGCTGTCAGGTCTGAATGACCTCACCTTTTAAAAAACAGGTCCGGAAACAAAAGGGCCCCTCCCCCCCAGAAGCTTTGGAGTGGAAGGAGGGGGGGGGGGGGGGGGAGGGGGGACCGGCGTCTGTGTCCGGCTGCCTGGATTAACCCGTGTTCCCTGTTTTTCCTGCTCCACACAGATAATGTGACAGCAGTGCCCCTGTCTGTTACTATAATCTTGATATGCCCCTTTGGGAAAACTGTGACTAAAAACTAAAACTAAACAAATTAGGCATTGAATACTTTATTTTTCTCCTAAATTAGTGAAACATTCTGAGTTTTAGAAAACCCGGGCCCCTTTTGTTTTTTGCTGGAGATGTGGGGCAAAAAAAAACCCCTTGTATGTAAGGGGGGGGGCAGGGGGGAATTAAAAAGGGGGGGGGGAAAACCAACATGCATTCCCCCCCTTCCCTGAATTTTAAAGGAACACGCCCCCAATTCCTGTTTCTACCCCCCTCCTAGATCAGCCTCTCCTCAACAGACCTGGGCGGGCCCCAACACCAGGGTAAAACTTTTGGGGAGCAAACCCCCTCCCCCCCCCCCCCCTTTTAGAAGTTACGCTCTGCCTGTGTGCTGATGGGAGGGGGGAAAGGGAGCGGGAAACAACAGCCCCAAGAAGAAACCCCCTCGGGTTAAACCCTTACCAGGACACTGACGGGGCTGAAAGCTCGTAATGAGCCCCAATTTTTTTTAAAGAATTTTTAAAAAAATACGAAAAGTGTTTTGGAAAAATTTAAAAAAAAAATTTAAAACCCAAAAAAATTCCTAAAAATTGGATTAAACAAAAATTTCCTTTTTTTGTTTGACGCATTCCCTTTAAGACACTTCTAGTAGAGGATAATTTAAAGGAAAAAACCCCTGTTAATGACTATTTCTGGTGTGGGACGGCTTTGTAAGGCTTTTTTTTCTGGCCATACATAGTTGTTGGCCAGGAATTTTGGCCGAAAAATCTGGGGGCTACCCCGTTTTTGGTAAAGCTTTTGAGGAGTAATCTAAATACCCTTTGGGTTTCCCCTTTCTTTTTTTGGGGGAAAATTCCTTTTTGGTTTTGACATCTAAATAATTTCTTTTCTTCGAATTACGGCCCTACTCAAAGAAAGAAGTCCACCAGTGATTTTTCCCAAAGGGCCCAAGCAGTGCATGGAAAAAGGGGATTCTTGCCCATTGGCATTTACAATTAAGGTAATGTAGTAAATAGTTTGTTTCGTCATTGTATACATTGAGTCATGGCAGAGATCACTGAACGAGTTGGAAAGGAAGAAATCTAATTGACAGTTTTATGGCGCTCATTAACTCCAGCTGGATCCACTAACCGGACTGTTTTCATCATAAACACACTCGAACATTACTCAATTTGGGGGGAAAAAATTTTTAATGCGTAAATTTAAAGGGAAAACTCAAACCCTTAATTTGAATTTAAATAGTGAACCCCGGCTGCTTTTCATGGGGAAAATTAACTGGATTTTTCCTCGTAGGTGCGTTGATTATTAGCTAAGGCTACATAGTAAAATTATTTTCCCGGGTTCTGTAAAAATTAAAGGTGAAATGGCAATTTTAAAATTTTTCTTTTAGGTTTTTTTTTAAATTTATGCCTTTAATTATTTTATTTTGGCTTTTAAGTCTGAGGGTTTTTGGGCCCTTTCCCGGGGAAAAATCTAACCCCGGGAAATAGAAAAAGGAAACCCTTTGGGATCACCCAAAAGCTTTTTTTTACTCGCCCTACCCATATGGATAACCCTGTGACCCCAAAATGTGTTCTTAAAGTTTTATTTTTAGAAAAAGGGAAAACTTTTAAAATTTCTGTTATAATATTTTAGGTTTTTTCCTCAAAAAGGGAGAATTTCTGGGGTAGCTCAGTGGCCCATCAAAGTATCCCCTTTTCATGTTTTTTTTGAGCCCTGTGCATCCCCCATACTCCCCAATGACATTTGTGTTGAAACTAAGGCTAAGTTCACACGGGAAAAATTTTGGCCCCATTTTGCGCCCGTATTTGCCCCTTAAACCGCGCCGAAGAACGGGGAATTTATAATCCATAGAGAATCTCATAGAAAAACATGGTTTAAACACCTCTCCCCACTGTACAATTTAAATCGTAGGGCGCCGGGGGGGGTAAGAAACCCAGGGTCAATTAGGGTATTTTTCACCCGCGGGGAAATTGGGGGGGTACGGAAACCCCCTCAATTACCCCCGGGGTGTATGGGGTCGGGGCGGGTCCGGGGGCTGCACTCCCCGGGGGGGGGGGGGGCGGGGGCGGGGGGGGGGGGGGGGGGGGCGGTTCCCCCCCGGCCCCGTAGACAGCATTACCCCAGGGCCCCAAAGCCCCCACTTTAAAAAAGTGACAGGGTCACTTATCTCCCCCCAAAAGGTCAACGAGCGGGAGAGGAGGCGTTAACCATAGTTTCTATGGAGAACTAGGAAATTCCCGGGAAATTTATGGGGGCGCATTTTATTTGGGATTAGAGTGCAGTACGCTGCGAAATACGGGGCCCAAAATCCCGTCCAAAAAAAAAACAGTGTGAACTTTTCCTTTACTTGTGGGAACCGAATGCGGCGAGAAATGCATTTTAAAAGGGGGCCCGGGGCCCTTTGCCCCCCTCCCCCCGTCGGGGAGTAAAACCGCCGTATCAGCGTGTTTTCCCCAATAACCGGGGCTAATTCGGCTGAAACTGTAGGGCCCACAATTATCCCGTTGGGGGAACAAACCGGCTGGGTTTTACACAGTGTGGGTTTTCAACTAGTTTTTGATATGGTTTTGGACTTAAAACCCATAAAAATCTAACTGTAAATCCAGCCCCATAGATCGCAATAGAAAATTTCCAAAAAGCTGTAAGCCTTTTAGTCGGGAAAAGGGGAAAAAAAAAAAATGGGAAAAATTTTTCATTCTTTGGGCCCAGGGTTTCCACCAAAAAATGTACATTCATTTGTAAATAAAAAAAACAAAATCAACCGCTGCAAGAATGGATCCAAAGAGTAAAATGTTCAGTCTTTATTCCAAGTTCTTAAAAATATGTACAATACCGAACATCGCCTCCAGCGTGTATATGGTAGCAGCTTCACTCCAGTTCAGTATGTAATCTACTGCTAACTCGTTTCGGACAAAGGTCCTTAGTCGTAGTTCAATGTCAATAGACTGACTGAATCCGAAAATCGACCGCCAAAAAACAAAAACAGATTGTGAAATACCATCTAATTCTGTATAGTAGGCGACCAGTATTTTACAATTGCCGTGAGGACGTAGCACAATGGCTTTTCTGTCTTTATATGGTCACTACAACAGATCCAATGAGCATAAGAACACTACTTGATATAGCACATTCTTAGCTGCAAAAACACAATTTTTCAACAAAGACACCACCCTGTGCATTTATAGCCAAAATTAATATTAAAAAAAAAAATGCATCCAAACCTGTGCATTGTCATCCGAAACGCGTCTTGCCTTTTTAGGTCGCAGTCACTGCTGTTGAAACTTGCTCCTGAACTCTCCTGCACTCTTCTGCTTTGTCCTCCCTGCTCCCACCTTACAGGTCCCTAGCGACAAAGGTCTGTCTGGCTGAAAATTCGGACCATGAGAATAAGCTACTTCTGTATGTAATACTACATATGGAGATGTAATTTCTTTGTGAGTAATTTTCAATAAATCTTTCACATGAGAGCTATCTGAAGGTGTTGTATTTTGTGTTGAATACTAAGCCTTTGGCTCTTGCATTGAGTACTTGACTTCGGCAAGGTGTGTGGCACCAATATATTATCTACTGAGCCAACGTTGCTAACCTCTAGCAGGTGTCAATGGATGCAGATGTTTCCGAATACAGGAATTCAGTCACATACAGTTGATTTATGCTCATTATTACCTCAGAGGCCGATTTGTCAGACCCCCCCTATGCTGTTGATTGTCGAACAGCAGCAAAATTTAGCAGATATTGCCAGTATGGATCAGATTCTCTCCCCATACCGCCAACATACACTTCTTAAGTTGTGGACTAATGTACTAGGATAGAAGGCATTTGTTTCAAAATGAATGTAATTGTATGAACATGAGCACTTAGGAGATGCAAATCAACCCCTTGTCTTTGTTCCGGTGTCCAATGATCCGTTAAAGGGAACCTGTTGAATTGAAAATACTATCTGATCTGCTGGTAGCCTGTTGTAGAGCAGGAAAAGCTAAGCAGTCTGATATATAGGGTAGAATTTCTATTTCATTGTTTTAAATCGCTGCTTATTCTGAATTAAGGTGTCCAGTGGGCGGTCTCATGAGTGATTGACAGCCTTTCTTGATTGAGTTTGCATACAGAGATGGCCGTCAGTTACTGTTAATACCGCCTACTGGACTCCTTATCCCAGAATAAGCAGGGATTTAAAAGCAAAAAAATGCAAGTTCAACTGAATTTTTGCCCACAGAACTGATCAATCTGCTCAGCTCCTCCTCTATAACATGGCTACCAGCGGATCAGATAGCACAGTCAATGTGACAGGCTCCCATTAAAGGCTCTCTACACCTTCACAAACATTTTTTATTGCTGTTATACATCTCAAATGATTTCAAACCTGTGTTAGAAAAAAATCCATGCCATAGTTTACTGTGTGAACTAAACAGTCAGTCCCCGGGTTACGAACGGGATAGGGACTGTAAGTTCGTTCTTACGTTGAATTTGTATGCAAGTCGGGACAGATTCGTTAATTAAATTTAACACCAACAAAAAACTTTTAAATTAGTTTTGTAAAGTGCAAGAACGGGTTAACACCCCTTTTACATTAGTTTTGAAGATTTCACCTTGCTTTCTGTCTCTCATGTGCTGCTCTGGCATGCTGGCACTTGTAGCTCCAAAGCTCCTGGTTGCTGTGCAACATGGAACTACAAGTGCCAGCATGCCACAGCAGCAGATAATGAAAAACACATGTATTAGTTGGCACCCATATAATTAGTACATGTGCTGCTCTGGCATGCTGGCACTTGTAGTTCCAAAGCTCCTGGCTGCTGTGGAACATGGAACTACAAGTTCCAGCATGCCACTGCAGCACATGATAAAAAACAAATGTACTAATTGGCACCCATAGAATTAGTACGTGTGGTGTGGCATGCTGGAACTTGTAGTTTCAAAGCTCCTGGCTGCTGTGGAACATGGAACTACAAGTGCCAGCATGTCACAGCAGCACATGATAAAAACACATGTACTAATTGGCACCCATACAATTAGTACATGTGTGGTGTGGCATGCTGGCACTTGAAGTTCCACAACTACAAATGCCAGCATGCCACACATGTACTAATTGTATGAATGTTGAAACAGTATAGTGCTGTATTTGGGATTGGGTGGGGGAGACTACAAGCGGTAAGAAGAGAGTGGCATGAGGGAGACCTGTTGTACCGGCCCGAAGATGGAGGTTCCCAGCGCAAAATGGGTGGGGCGGAGGTAGGTAAAAAATAGCTGCTGTGCCGACCGGAAGACGAAGTTGCAATGTTCCAGCGTTGTTATAGGGCATAACTCTGATGTCCGCACGCCGAGCCATGCCCCCATAAGCCTCCGTTTGTAACTAGGAGACGGGTGTAAGTTGGCACTGCCTGTATTGCAGATTCCCATTGAAATCGGTACACCATTTTCAAACAGATTGGAATGAGGAATGCACATAAGAATCTACATGGATCAAACATGAGCATCAAGATCATCAAGGAAAACTGCATTCAGCATTTTAGCTCCCTTCCAGTTATTTGCAAGCAAATGTTCATTTGAAGTTTTCTTTGTAAACCATGAGGTCGTTCTCAGAGTATTTTGTGTCTCGTAAACTGGAGGAATTTCTGCCTTTAGCACTTGAACTTCAAGCTGTGGTTTATACAGTGTCAGGACCTTCAGTTTGTTATTGGTATTGTTAGGGCCTGTTTACACCTGCACCATTAATTCTGTTTATAAGGAACAAACCTGATGCTCTGCGGAGTCGGAGCCCAACAGATGTATTTACAGTAGAGCTCTTTCATGGTGTCTGGCGACAACAGTAGTGCACCGCATTGTTAGTAAATGGCCCGGTTTAGAGGTTTGTACCACAGAGATTATGGCAGATACAGCGCTGCATTTTCCCATGTGATGTGGAGTAAGGAGATTGGCAGGGTTTAACACAGAGAAGACAGAGAGCTTAGTTTTATACGTTACCTCCAGCTAAACTCTGCATGTGGTTTTCAGCTAATAATTTGATGTGGAGTGAATATTATTAGCCTAGTGACATTCTGACCTCTAGTTAGCTATGGTTTTAATGGCTTCCATAATTCCTGGCATAGACTAAGCCCTTACATGCCTAATTCTCAGTGCTGAAGAGGTTTGCAACGACCTTCACTAAACTGTGGGCCTGATTGGTTTAATATAACGCAAGAAAAGATATGAACTCGATTGATTCCTGTGTTGGGAAAAGTGCAATAAGATTTAGGCTATGTCTCCACTACACACAATTTCACTCGTTTGTTACAGCGTTTTTAGTTTTCTAAACAGTTTTCTAACAGATCCCATAGACTTTAATAGTAAAAATGTTCTGTAGTCTCCACAGCACGTTTTTCTTTTTTTCTGCTCGATTTTTGCCGCTGGTCGTTTTTCGAAACGTTGCAAAAAAATGACAGAGCAGAAAATTTACTATTGGAGTCTATGTAAAGCGCCGGACGTTTTTTGGGTACTTTAGCAATTATAATGCTGTGCATTCCGGACAAAAAAAAAAGTTTTTTAAGCAGCTTTTAACATGTACTGGACAGAAATCTCAGTTTTATGAACGTTTTTAGGATTTGGTTTTCAGTGAGTTTTTTGTCCACTGCCGTGTAGACCTAGCCTTGTAATGCTAATGACCATCTCTCTCATCTTTATTTTTTCTCTGCTCTACCTATACCAGACCGATATTTCTTTACATACACATTACGATATCAGTAGCACACTATCAACTAAAAAACCATCCAAGGTACATAGGAATATTTGAAAAAAGCATTTCTGCTACTAGAGATACATGAAAATTTGGGGTTCTTAGTTCACACTTTTGATCAAAACTGCTTAAAGAGAACCTGTCACATAGTTTTTGCCTCCCTGGCTGAGGACAGAACAAGGTAGTGTCAGACCTGCTGTTTCCAGCGCTGTGTCCCTTATTATGTAAGATGCTGTAACTTTCGTGTAGTTAATGCTCAAATCTGCAGTTTTCAGCCAGAAAAGTTTCATTCGAAGAGTCCTTCAGAGTGTCAGTTTTTTTTTTTCAAACTCCGCCCATCTGAGGCTAGCCCCGCCCACCTCAACTGACACACCTATTACTTTGAATAGGTAGAAACATGTGAATAACTGTCAGTGGGTGGAGCTAGCCTTTGGTGGGTGGGGCTAACACCTGCTCATTAATAAGATTTGAGCATTAAATGCTCTAAAACTGTGGCATCTTACAGAATAAGGGACACAGCGCAGGGAACAGCATGTCTGTCACTAGCTTGTGCTGCCCTCAGCAAGGGGGGCATAACCTATGTGGCAGGTTCCCTTTAAGCCCACCTCCCGATTTCATCAAGGGGACCCCAATGCAGGTAGGTCCTAACACTAAACGTTACCTCTCATTGGAGCCTGTTCAGACTTCCATATTTCTTTACAGATGATTATGTAGCTAGTATCTTAAAGCTATGACATAGCTATAAAGGTGCAGAAGTAGCAATTGACATGGGCCTTATCGCTTGAGAGTCCCAAAGGCATCTTTGCTTCTGGCATGTGTATGCAACATTGATTTAGATGTAGTGAGTATGGTTAGAAATAGATATATGTCCATCAAGTTTGACCAAGGGTGGGGAGAAGATGTGAGAGGGGTATAGGGAATTAAAAAAAATAGTTTCTTCCCATTGATCCAGAATATGGATCCCATAACTCATAAACCAATCTCCCAAAAAGGAATATTTCACCCCTCTTCCCAAATTGTGATCAGACTGGATCTACATTCTAACTAGAATTTTACACGGCTACCTACAAAAGGTGTGGTGGAAAGTATATTTCATATAAAACTCCCTCAAAAGACAAGGGAGCATTCTCTTTGTCTGGAGAAAAAAAGGATTCAATCTCCAAGAGAGAAAAGCCGCCTTTACCATCAGAACTGTGAATCTGTGGAATAGCCGCCTATGTAGCTGGACACAGCAGGAACAGTTGAGGGTTTCAAGAAATGCTTAGATAACCACTTACTACTAAATAATATTAATACCTATGTAGATTATAAAACATCTGGATCCAGTCTGATGACAACTTTGGGATCAGGAATGAAATATTCCTTTAGGGCAGATTGGTTCATACATTGTGGGCTCTAAAGTCTTTATCAGTAGGGGGGAAAAAAAAAGCTTAAAAATTCCCTCTATCCTTCCTTTCATCCACATCATTCCCCACCCTTTGTTGATGGACAGACGTCTTTTTTCAACCATATGTGTGTCATAAGTTTTAATATTATTTTTGCTGGAAGTAATTGTTGAAGCCGCTCTTGAAGCTCTTACCTGTTCTTGCTTTGAGCAGCACCTGGGGCGGTTATTGGTGAAGCAGGCTTGTCTCCTGTGAAGACTGAACCTTTATGTTCTCCAGATGAAGAGGGTGCACCCTTTACTTTTGAGCATTAACTTCCTTAAAACCGCTTTCCACCATCATTTTTAGTTGCAGCCATTTATTCACTCATACCAATTAATCGGATCTTCCTGTGGAAATTTCTTCTCCTAATTCTTTTAACCTTTCCTCATAACGAAGATGCTTCTTTCCACTTATTAGGCTATGTTTACACGACTTAAAATAGGACGTATTTCAGTCCGTTATTACGCACCATACTGCGTGAATTACGGACTGAAATACGTCCCATTCATTACGGTAATCCACAGTTCTCATAGAGAACTATGGATAACGTCTCCTCTCCCTGCTCGGACAATACGCCGCGGGGGGAGATAAGTGACATGTCATTTACTAGCGGCGTATAAGCGCCGCTAATAATGATAGCCCCCCGCAATTACGTAATTACGCCCCACAAATAAGCCGTGTGAACATAGCCTTAGGTTATATACTCGTCTTTGTACTTTCTCAAACTCCATTACATCCTATCATCTAGTATCCAGAAATGAACTGTATTTTCCGGACATGGTCGCACCAATGCTTTATGTAGCGGCATATTACACCCCTGTCCTGCGAGTCCATGCCACATTTAGGGCTTGTCCCCACGGCAGGTTTTTCAGCCGGTTTTACAGATGGTTTTCGGTTTTTTAGACCGCTGGCAGTCCAAAAAAGATTGAACATGTTAATTTTTCCGCCCGGTTTTCGGGCGGAACATGAACACATGAATGCAAAGGGGGAGGGCTTTTCTCCACAAACAGCAAAGAAAAACCGCCCCCCCCCCCCCCCCCCTGCGGCCATGTAAACGGCCCCAAAACAGAGCAAATGCCGGTCGGATAATCAGACCAGTATTTGCTCTGTGCCATGTAAATGCCCCTTAATACACACGAATATCCTGCTGACCTTAGAGGCAGCTGATTGACACTGAATGCTGTTACTTAGTTTACAGCATTCTCCCAGTTTTCCTCTCTCTGGGACACATGATGTCTGCTAATTTTTCGTACCCAGTTGCATAACTTGACTTTTATCCCCATTGAACCTCATTTGTCATTTCCAAACATCTTCCATACACTACATAAGTTTCTTCTGCAGAAATAGAAACAGTACTATTAATCCCCTCCCCTATATTAATAATAGATTGTACCAAAGAAGACCCAGTGCTGAAACTAGGGATATCCACTGTAAATTGGGGACTATTGAGAGTAGGAATCCTTTTACCACTACTCTTTGGGTGCATCTACACGACACATGTCAAAATATTCCTCAGATTCTGAATCCTTAAACTGCATTGTCCGATGAGTATTTTGATGCGGTTTTCAATGTGGATTTTAGAGAGTTTTTTTTTTTTTTTTCAATGGGATTTACAGTCAGAAAATGGTCCCATTCCTCTCTATCGGGTTTTGGACATAGTTGTAGGAGGACTTGTTTTATGCAGGAGAAGTTGTACTTATTGGGGACATAGTTTGAGTTTACATATAAATTACTGCAGACATTTTCTTTTCAAATTTTTTTACATTTTTTTTTACATCATTTACAGTTTACATTAAATAACCTGTTAGATTAATTCTGCAGGTTATTATGGTCGTGTGGATACCTGATTTCTGTTGTTGTATTGCTTTTTTGTCATGTGCGCACAATTATTTTTTTATTAAATAGTTATTTTTATTTTATTAAATTTTTTAAATCCCATTAAGAGATAACTATTTTACATTTTTTTGCACTTGGTAATGTATTAGCATACATGAATATGCTAATACATTACTTTCTGTGTCAGTTTGACACAGGCAGCAGTGTGCCCTGACTGCAGGCTTGTTATACAGACAGCTCTGGGGCTACTCTTGATCCAGAGGGGCTGACTGAACAGACTTTTCCCAGGCTCCATCAGGTCATCGGGAGTCCTGATCATTCAATGGAGCAGGGGAATGCGCTTTGATTATGCTGCTTTGATTAGCACTGGGAGCCACAAAACGCAGAAAGAAGACACGCACCGCCCGCCATCTATAGTAAGTGGGTGGCCGTTAAGAAGTTAAAAAACAGGTTTTTCCAACCAGTAACACAATATGAATCGGAGAGGGATTACTACTTGCCATTTCTATATCAATACAGTCGGTTTTTGACAGATTTAAAAAAAATGCAAAGCCACATCAAAAACTGACTGAAAAATGCTTGTTGTGTAGACGGGCCCTTTAAAGGGGTTGTCTCGCAATATCAATTCATCTTACCCAGTCCTGTTTTCTTGGTTTCATTTTGAACTCAGGGACGTGTTTACTGGATTCTACTAGCCTGCAGTAGAAGCCAGGTCTGTAGCTATAGGGACCAGCGCTGGCAGCCTATCAGGAGAGATCAAACAGGTCTGTAGCTATAGCGACCAGAGGAGCTGATGCAGCCCATACAAGAGGGAATATCTCAGAATAGGTAGGAAACGGTTAAAGGCCTGTTTCAAAGTGCTTGTTTTCCGCAGGAATGGCACCGTAGTGTGCCCTTTGCGCTGATCAGTAACTGTCTCAGTCCCATGCAGCATTATTCGGTAACCACTAGCTCTTAATAATGGTAGTTGGATTACGTCGTCTCAGGCTTTTGCAAATCCAAAACACGGGGGCGTTGAAAATGTCATAGCACATTATCTTACGGCGCGGACGCGCCGTAGATAATGACAGTCTATGGGGCCGGGGAGCGCGCCCCCGTCCCGCCCCGTATTCACGCCGGATTTGCGAGCGCAATCCGGCTCACAAATCCGCCGTGAATAAGCCGTGTGAACGAGGCCTTAATGGACATATATTGCAAAGTGACTTGTTTTTGCAAGAGCTTTAACATAAAAAGCAATCCCTGTAGTGAGACAACCCCTTTAAGTCTGATCAGATAACTAGTCTTCAGTCCAATTGCATGCCATTATTCCTAACCCCATAGGCTTTAATATTTAATGGTAGTTTGAGGTACAGTGTCAAAGGTTTTTGCAAATCCAAAAACACTATGGGGACATGTATGAACACTGTCTAGTTCGAAGACTTTCTTTGTTGCCCATAGCAACCAATCAGAGCGCCCGTTTCATTTTTTCAGAGCACTATTTAAAATTAAAGAGGAGCTCTGATTGGTTGCTATGGGCAACAAAGAAAGTCTTAGGGTATGTTCACACGGCGTAATTTCGGCGCGCATTTTGTCGCGTATTTGTGCTATAATATGGGCCAAATGCGCGCCAAAATTACGGTAATCCACAGTTCTCATAGAGAACTATGGATTACACCTCCTCTCCCTGCTCGGACAATACGATCGTATTGTACGCACGGGGAGATAAGTGACGTGTCACTTATTTGCGGCAAATACGCGCCGCGCGTAATAATTGTCAATGGAGCCAGCGGCCGGCCGGCCCCTGCGCGCCACGGGAGTACGCATGTATCAGCGCGAGCACCCGAAAGACGCAATGTATTGCGGGGCAGACTGTACGTGCCGCAGTACATCGTGTGGACATACCCTTAGACGTAGACAGTTTTCATAGATGTGGCCCTATATCCACCGCTATATTCTATGTTCTTCTAAAGTAGCAGAGTTCTGGTTGCTTTGCTGAACAATATCTCGACCATTCTCATGGAGCCCACCAGTCTATACTGCTATGAGTACATGGTGTGCAGTCAGCACTACGTAGTTCTAGATTGAATTTGAGCTTTCCTTGGTTCAGCATGCATGGTAACGCAATGCCGGGCCATTGGGAATGGCATGAAATAGGATTCTCTAGAAGATGGAGTATGTGTTAGGAAATTATTTAAGGGTGTAATTATCCTTCAGTTACATTGAAAGACTTTTTTTTTGTTCTTTTGTTTCACTTGAGCTAATTATAGTTGATATGGTTAGAATTTTTTTTTTTTTTTTTTTTTAATTCTAGAAAAAAGATGTTGGAGTCCTGAGATTTTTCACGTTGTTTTTCATTGTTTCCTGCCAATTCCATGTATGGTGTGGCTGGAAGATGAGATGCTGGTTAAAACCTTTATTGCAGAGACGTCCTGTCATTTTTTTCTTCTGTCACCGAGAATAAGAAAATCGAATGAGTTGCACTGATGTAGACAATAGCCGCAGGCAAAGACTTTTCAGAATGTAAGGGGAGTTCCTACATGCAATCTTTAGAAAAGTACTTGGACCTTCTCTGTATTAAAAATACATGTGAGAGCCCTTACAACCCAAGGGAAAGAACGCAGCCTCTTGATGTTGGCTTGATTGCTTTCAGTACACAGCGAAAATGTCCTTTTTGCAGTGGGCAACTTTTAACAAAGCCACTTTATTGGCAAAGGTCTGATTACTAATGCGTTTCGAGAAGTCTTCAGATAATAGGCTAGAATGGCACCGAGTCACATACAGCTGAAGTCGGCACGAAAGACGTGCAGATTCTGTTTATTTCCCAGCCACAATGGAAGAGAAACGGGAGAGATTTTGAGAGCTATTTATGGCCTTAAAGTTTTCCAAAAAATCAGATCGTAACTTAATCAAATAGCATCATAATCCAAGTGTAACCACGCAAGCTACAGTCTTATAATGGAGACATTGATTCAACAAGTCGTTAGGATTGATGTAACCAAGCATTTTGGTTTGTATCAAATAAATATTTATATAGCGTCAGGGCAGTTTAATTACTATAAATTTTTTTTTTTTTTTTAATGAACTTTAAATTCCAAATTTTTTTTTTTTTTTAGTTTTTCAGAACACAATCAACAGTATTATTCATTGATTACCATCATTGACCACCTCCTGTGTTTGCCAAGTTGCAGACTATTCGCACAGTAGTAATTACTTCATAGTCGGCTTCAATATTATTAGTCATATTCATCTAATTACACTGTATCCCTCTTAGGATGCATTGTAAGGAAGGTACAGCTTATAAACAAGTTGAAATAGGGGAAAGTTGGACATATGTATCAGGAACTTGTACAAATAGCATAATGCAAAGAAGTGATACACAAGAGTGATATTGCTGCCTGATGGATAGCATCTCGAACTCAATAAGAACGGTGTAATGCTTCGTTATCCCTTCACAGCAAGATAAATGAGAATTGTACCCCTCATTCTTGGAGGCTTTCTGATGTGGGAAGGGGTCATCCAAGTGTAAAACCCCTTAAAGGGATTGTCTCACTACAAGGATTGCTTTTTATATTAAAGATCTTGCAAAAACAAGTCACTTTGTAATATATGTCCATTAACAGTGTCCTACCTATTCTTTTTTTTTTTTTTTCAAATTGAAAATTTTTATTACGTTTTTACAAACACAATCCGCGCAGGGCTATAGAAAGAAAGAAACAGGGTGCATTAACGACACAACCACATTAGCAGTGTTGAATAAAACACCTATAGATGCAAATACTATGCAGATATCACAATTGTGAGTGTCCTACCTATTCTGATATATACCTTCTTGTATGGGCTGCATCAGCTCCTCAGGTCGCTATAGCTACAGACCTGTTTGATATCTCCTGATAGGCTGACAGCACTGGTTGCTATAACTACAGACCTGTTTGATATCTCCTGATAGGCTGCCAGCACTGGTTGCTACAGACCTGGCTTCTACTGCAGCTTAGTAGAAGCCAATAAACACACCCTGAATTCAAAGTGAAGCCAAGAAAACAGCACTGAGGTAAGATGAATCAATGTAGTGAGACAACCCCTTTAAATCCTACTTTAATTGATGACTTACATAGCTCTATATTACAGGTTATTGTATTGAAGCATTAATAACACAAAGCATGTCCTGTATTTAAAGAGCAGTTCTGCATTTAGAAAACTTCACCGAACTCGTAAAGACCATAAGTAATGGCTTCTATTCATGTCGAAACTTATTTATGTATCGGAAGCTACTACAGAATTTCTAGGCTAGTCAATAATGATGGCGATGATAAGGCTACCCATAAAATGGCAATCTTCACCCAATTGTGGGGGCTATGTTGGTACCATGCTATATTGTCATTGAAGTGGTTTTCAAACATTTATGACCTATCTGCCAGTCCTATAGGCTCAGCATAGAATTGCTCTTCTAGATCATACATTAATTAATTTTCCTATTGATATGTGATTGTAAATGCTGTTGGTTGAAAAATAAAATCCCTTTAATCAAGGTCATGTTCAACAAACGGATTAACAAAACAAAAATAATGGAATGGCTTGCCTGATTCTTCATTCACCTCCCAGTGATGTTTTCTGTGCTAATGTGTGCCTCTCAGTTGCAGTTTTGATTCACATCACCTGTTGCCTCTCTTCAAAGGGTCTGTCTACACAAAGAGTATTTTAAGTCGGAATCCAGGCAGATTCCCACTTAAAATACTTGCTTAAAACTGAAAGTCATATCCCAGCTACAATTAAGGAAGCACGCTTCCGAAACGCGTCAGCGTCCTAGTCATCTTGGTCCACCGGTCGCATGCACAGTGCTCCTTCATGCTCCTCCTCAATTTATCTCTTTTTTTAATTGTTTATTGATAAAGTATATTTTTTTTTTTACATTTGCAACGTTGGACATGTAGCGGACATTTTTTTTTCTATTTCATATCCCCATTGACCTCAATAAAAAATATGCATTGTAGTCCACACAGCGCATATTTTTTTTTTCTTTTTTTTTTTTTTATTAGAATAAAGAAAAGTTAGAACATTTTCATTCATATTCCAGTGCAGATCCGCAACCAGAACGACATACAAATGTTTTGGATGCGGGTGCGCCTCCAAAACCCCATAAACTTGAACGGGACTATTAATCTGGCAGAATCTGCCATAAAAAAAACAACCTAAAATCCACATGAAAATGAAAAATTGCATTGTCCGACGCGGAATCCGACGAGAATCCAGAGAGTAACTTTTAGTCGTCATGTGGACCTCGCCAAAGGCAGGATTAGGGCCAGTTCACACGGCTTATTCAAACCGTAATTGCGGGACGGATTTCGCCCACAATACGACTTGGATAAGGGGCGGGGTGCTGCCCACCGGCCCCATAGACTTTCATTATCCACGGCGCGTATTCCGCCGGGATAATGAACATGCAACTTCTCCCCGCCCAGCGTATTGGCTGAGCGGGGAGGAGAGACGGAATCCATAGTTCTCTATGAGAACTGTGGATTATCGTAATGACAGGGACGGACTCCAGACGTATTGCAGCGCAGTACGGCACGCAATACGGCTGCAATCCGTCCCTGCAATAAGCCGTGTGAACGGTCCTTTAAAGTGGAAAGATTCTTGCACAGCTTACCGCCACGAAATGGTTAACGCCGGGTTCACAGTCTCCACGAGGTGCTCGAATATATCCCTGCACAAAAGGGCGTTGGCATATAATCCACTCGGTTCAAAGTGGGGTGTCTTCAGAGGCTGCTGTGTGGAAACCAAACCATCGGGTCACCTGTCCTCCTGGGTTTGACACAGTTTTTTTCGAGACACACAAATCCTGAACAGCTAATATCAGAATACTTTGACTAGTGTTGTTACTTAGTCACAGGATGAAAGATTTTTTCAGTTTTGGGTGGTGGTGTTCAGACTGTGACACTGCTGTTGGATGTGGTGCCGGCACTCTATAGCTTTGTTAGTTAGACACGTTTAGGGAATGATTTGGTTACTGTCCAGCACAGCACTTTTAATTGGCCTCTATACCAGGGGTGTCAAACTGCCGGCCCTTCAGCTGTTGGGAAACTACAACTCCCATCATGCCCACTGTTTTAGATAATACAAATGCATGATGGGAGTTGTAGTTTCCCAACAGCTGGAGGGCGGCAGTTTGACACCTGTGCTCTATATGATGTGATTATTGTACACAGCAGGACCATGCATCACATGGAGCAAAGGCCCTGCAAGCAGATATTACACAGACCTCATTCAATACAAGGCCGGCCCTGGGTCGACTATTCGGCAGGACTTCAGTGCCGTCATTCTCATCCAGTGAAATCTTCCCTGTTTTGCAGCAAGGAGTGCGTTTGTACACTGCGTACATGTAATCTAATCACTGCTCTTTAATTATAGATGAAGTTCTACTCTTCAGTGAGGGAAATCATTTCAGTTCTAATGGCACAAGCAGGTTGAGTAAATCATAAATCTTAATTACACTTAAGTATTACATTCTTTTATTTCCTTTAATGTAATAGTATAAGCTGTTCAGCTTTGTTCTAGGTCTCTAGGTACATTTATCATGACTGTGATGAATAATGGCTCAGTGCGTCTTACTTCAGATGGGGACAAACAACATGCAGCCTGCAGTACTGCCTTCTTGTGAGTCCGGAGCGTAACTACCTCCAGCTTTGAATTATTTAAACTTACAATTACAAAGTTATAATTAAAAACTATATGGATTCTCAGCAGACTTTACACAGCCTTCCTATTAGTGTTTTCGTTCATCATTACAACAATTATACGTCGGTTGCAAAATGTGTTTAGTGCGGTTCTCTCCCTGGCATAGTCACCCTTTTGTATTGCCCTATTAGGGGATGTGCACACGGCGGATTTGGGCGCGGGTTCCGGCGCGGTTGCCGCAGCCCAAACCTCGTTCCAACCTCGTCTCAAACGCGCGTCTCCCGACGCGGGGTTGCGGCGCGGTTGACCCCAGACAAATTAATAGGCAGGGCAGAATCAGCGCTGAGAATCGCGGCCCAACCACACGCCACCCGCGGCCAAATCCGCCATGTGAACAGGGCCTTAGGGTATTGAAAACTGATGGGTCCCTGCTCGGTTGGTTTGTCTCTCCACTTTCAAGGACCACAGCAATCTATTGAACTTAGGCACTCAAAGTTTGCGGTAATAAAGTAATTAGCCAGTGATCCGCTAACCTTAGTGGCCTCTAGTCAGTAGCGTAGCTATAGGGGTTGTAGTAGTCTTGTAGACCGATCCCCTTTAGGCACTGAGGGCCCACAGAGCCCCCTCACCACTCTGCTGTAGCTGAGCAACAATGCAGCGATCAAAACCGGCTCCTACAAGGTTTTGCCCCATTGATGCCAGGTCAGGAGTGGCTGCGGCATCTAGGTAGTTGACTAAGAGAATGTGCTCTTTCTTTCTAACCATAGACACCCTGAAAATGGGATCACATGGTGCAGATCTTTGCCATGTCAGTCGGAGACTAAATAATGGCCTAATAGGCTCCTTGGCACAAGCATAATACATAACAATACAGTAATGCAGGCATCCTCAAACTGCGGCCCTCCAGCTGTTGGGAAACGGCAACTCCCATCATTCCCACGGGTATATATGATATAAATGCATGATGGGAGTTGTAGTTTCCCAACAGCTGGAGGGCCACAGTTTGAGGATGCCTGCAGTGTATTATAACAGAGATGAAGCGATTGAATAGTCTAGTCCCATAACGGTACAAAAAAAGATTTAAATGCAAAATATATATATATATATATATATATATATATATATATATATATATATATATATATATATATATAAATACCCCAATAAAAAATATCTTTTTATTTAATACAAATTATAATAGGTATAGCGGAGTCTGTAAAACTTCAGTCTTTAAAGTTATCATGTTATTTCAACCGTACGGTGAAAGAAAAAAATGCCAGAATTACATTCTTGACAATTCAAAATGTATTGATTTTTTTATGCTACTACTAGGAATACAGACAAGAATCAACATAGGCAATAGAAGGGTTGGAGGAAAAGAAGATGGGCAGAATTGCCTTTTTGTGTTCATCTTGCCTCACAAAACAAGGGAATGAAAAGTGATCAAAAGCTCGTATGTATCCCAACATAGTGCTAATGAAAGCATTCATTTATCTCTTGGGCTATGTCTACACGGCACTGGTTTACAGAAGGGTTATAAGCAGATTCAGTATTTAGAATCTGCAAAATATCCGACTGTAAATCATCCCCATATACCTCAATAGAAAATCTGAGCTGTAGTCTATACAGCTCGGATTGTCTGAGGTTGGATTTCAAATCTAAAATCCGGTAAAAAAAAACGTTTGAACATGTTCTATAATCCGCCTGAAAAGGGCCGCAAAAGCCGCACAAAAAAAATGCGGTTAAAAAAACGAAAAATGATTGTAAAATACTGGTTGGATTCTAGAACAGAATACAACGGTATTTTACTTCTGCTGTATAGACAAAGTCTTAAAGGGGTTTTGCCACGATGTAATGTTGACGTGGGATCCTCTAAAATGGGTATTTAACCACTTTTCTAAGTATATGTGATTACAAAAAAGTGAAGCCTCTGAGAGCTACAGCCTGACTTACAATCCCTTAGTTACCTGACAGTTTACATTAGACAGGACCAGGAGCTGATCTGGCTTGTGCTGTCTGCACTTATCTGATGACAGGGAACATGAAGGAGCTAGCAAGGGACTGTGGAAAAATATCCTGTCTTTTGTATAGAGAATCCACTGGTTCGAATGTAATTATTTGTGTAAACATGGTAGACGCTCCCTGCCACTGCGTCTCTGCTCAGATCCCCTCCCTCTCCCACATGACTCGGCATGCTGAGTTAATTTTGTCTCCTGATCAGATAACAGGTAAGGAACTGACTTCTTGGCAAAACCCCTTTAACATAAAAGTCCTCAAACAGCTCCATTAGTAGGAAAAAAAAAACTATTTTGTAACAAAAACGTGATTTTAAGCGGCAAATATCGATTCACGAGAGGAGGGGCCTGTGTATGCTGAAGATGGGGCGTTACCCCTTTTATTTCATTATTTTAGAAGGGATCATTTTCAAGGCATGCTGCACCACAAGGCACGACCAGGTAGGGAATCTGTTGATAAAAATCAGTGGTCCATAGTAGTAAAGAGCAGCTGTCTGAGGGGAGGGGGCCACAAGCTGGACCCTTGAGCCTTCAGCTACGCACCTGCTCCTAGTGGTAGGAACCCCTTCAGTCATTTTTATTTAAGGGCGCTTGCAAACTAAGAAGAGGTTCTTCACACCTGCTAAGACTCTTTAACAATGTTTAAAATAGTGTATACATTGTATGTGTTAAACATTTTAACCACCGTCACCTGTCCCATACAGTGACTTATATAATGCTACACTTAGGGGCTGTTTACACGGCAAGTGTCAAATACCGGTCGGTTATGTGACCATTATTTGCACTGTTTTGTGGCCGACCCCACGGCCGCGCGCGGGACGGCTTTTCTCCGCCATGAGCCCTCCCCCTTCACATTGAGATGCACATAATCCGTCCGGAAAGCGGATGGAAGATTGTGCTTGCTCAATGTTTTGCGGCCGGACCGCGGGCGGCAAAACCGCCGGACGGAAAACCCGTGCAGTGGGGACTGCTGCACGGGTTTTTCATAGAGCACCATTGTGCTCATTTTTTACCGCAAACCGGCCGAAAACTCGTGCCGTGGGGACATGCCCTTTACTATACAGTATTTGATTCTGCTTGGGCATTATAATGTAGCTCTGAAGCCAAGACAGAAGGGAATTACAAGCCATTACCTGAAATCACATAGCGTAAGTATTTTTTTTAGAACACCAGCAACATGAACAATCCAGACATTCAAATCTGTCTCTGCACAAATAAATAGAAACTTCCCTTGTAAAAGTCATTTAACTATATGAGCAGCTGTCATAGACACTTTGAACAATGAATTCAAATCCTTGTCAAAGAGCAGCGATGGCAGCTTGAAACCATTTAGATAGTGACAATTTGTTTGCTCGTAGCCCTAGTTAGGTTCCCATTTATGGCTGAGCACACGGGGGATATGTGACTGTCTTAGAGCAAGTCAAGTATAAATGTGATCAACTGGGAACACTGACAGAGTGGACAATTTGAATCCCTTTCCCTCAAGTAATGCATTTCCAGATCTGCATCTTCAAGCCTGGGTTAATGATGGTTAGCTTGCTGTCAACATTTATTTTACAAAACATCTTGCAATGCATCCGGATGCTGCGGTCCTCTGTGGCCCATAAGGGCATGTTCACACGGCGTTTTTGGACGAGGTTTCCGGAGCGTTTCCTCGCCCAAAACCTCGTCCAAACCACATCAAACCCTCGCCTGAAACACGCTTCTTCAGACGACGTTTTTGATCAGGTTTTTGACGAGGTTTTCACCCATACAAATGAATAGCCAGGACAAAAACCGCGGTGAAAACGCGCCAAAAACCGCGCCTACAACGTGCTTCAAGAATTGTCTTTTTCATTGCTTCCAAAGCAGCGTGTAATAACCTTGTCGTGTGTGAACTACAACGAGGTTTTACATAGGAATCAATTAAATGGAATGGGGACGTTTTGGAAGCGTTTTGAACGAGGTTTTGGGCAAGGAAACGCTCCGAAAACCTCGTCCAAATCCACCGTGTGAACAAGGCCTAAGGCTGTGAGAGATCCCTACTGTATTTTTAATATTTATACTTTTGTGTACGAGACATGATGCCCTGTGAATACTTGTTTGGTGGCTTTTGGGCCGGGGGACACTTCTGTTGGTAGAAATCCACCTACTACACAATGTTTCAGAAGGTCCTTTTGTTGCTAAAATATAGATAGCCAAAACCATGAAGATTCAGGAAATCTTTTGTCAGAATATTCCAAAAGAAAAGTTTAATGTGATTTTCTCATCAGACTGTTTCACAGAGCCTGCTATTCACATACAGCTTCAGGCTCTCATTCCTGTTCAGGCTGTGAGTGGTTCTTCAGCAGTAATTGGCATATTAGCTCTTCTATTCCTAGCAGGACCTCTTAGAGCAGTGTTTCTCAACTCCAGTCCTCAAGACCCACGACCAGGCCAAGTTTTCAGGATTTCCTCAGTATTGCACAGGTGATATCATTATTGTCAGTGCATTCTGCACAGGTGATATCATTATTGTCAGTGCATTCTGCACAGGTGATATCATTATTGTCAGTGCATTCTGTACAGGTGATATCATTATTGTCGGTGCATTCTGCACAGGTGATATCATTATGGTCAGTGCATTCTGCACAGGTGATATCATTATTGTCGGTGCATTCTGCACAGGTGATATCATTATTGTCAGTGCATTCTGCACAGGTGATATCATTATTGTCAGTGTATTCTGCACAGGTGATATCATTATTGTCAGTGCATTCTGCACAGGTGATATCATTATGGTCAGTGCATTCTGCACAGGTGATATCATTATTGTCGGTGCATTCTGCACAGGTGATATCATTACTGTCGGTGCATTCTGCACAGGTGATATCATTAGTGTCTGTGCACTCTGCACAGGTGATATCATTACGGTCAGTACATTCTGCACAGGTGATATTATTGTCGGTGCATTCTGCACAGGTGATATCATTATTGTCAGTGCATTCTGCACAGGTGATATCATTATTGTCGGTGCATTCTGCACAGGTGATATCATTATTGTCAGTGCATTCTGCACAGGTGATATCATTATTGTCAGTGCATTCTGCACAGGTGATATGATTATTGTCGGTGCATTCTGCACAGGTGATATCACTATTGTCGGTGCATTCTGCACAGGTGATATCATTAATGTCAGTGCATTCTGCACAGGTGATATGATTATTGTCTGTGCATTCTGCGCAGGTGATATCATTGTTGTCTGTGCATTCTGCACAGGTGATATCATTATTGTCAGTGCATTCTTTACAGGTGATATCATTATTGGCGGTGCATTCTGCACAGGTGATATCATTATTGTCAATGCATTTTGCACAGGTGATTTCATTATTGTAAGTGCGTTCTGCACAGGTGATATCATTATTGTCAGTGCATTCTGCACAGGTGATATCATTATTGTCAGTGCATTCTGCACAGGTGATATCATTATTGTCAGTGTATTCTGCACAGGTGATATCATTATTGTCAGTGTATTCTGCACAGGTGATATCATTATTGTCAGCGCATTCTGCACAGGTGATATCATTGTCGGTGCATTCTGGACAGGTGGTATCATTATTGTAAGAGCATTCTTCCCAGGTGGTATCATTATGGTCAGTGCATTCTGCACAGGTGAAATCATTACTGTCAGTGTATTCTGCACAGGTGATATCATTATTGTCAATGCATTCTGCACAGGTGATATCATTATTGTCGTGGATTCTGCACAGGTGATATCATTATGGTCAGTGCATTCTGCACAGGTGATATCATTATGGACAGTGCATTCTGCACAGTTCATAGCAATAAAGACGGTGCATTCTGCACAGGTGATATCATTATTGTCGGTGTATTCTGCACAGGTGATATCATTATTGTCGGTGTATTCTGCACAGGTGATATCATTATTGTCGGTGTATTCTGCACAGGTGATATCATTATTGTCGGTGTATTCTGCACAGGTGATATCATTACTGTCAGTGCATTCTGCACAGGTGATATCATTATTGTCGGTGCATTCTGCACAGGTGATATCATTATTGTCAGTGTATTCTGCACAGGTGATATCATTATTGTCAGTGCATTCTGCACAGGTGATATCATTATTGTCGGTGTATTCTGCACAGGTGATATCATTATGGTCAGTGCATTCTGCACAGGTGATATCATTATTGTCGGTGCATTCTGCACAGGTGATATCATTATTGTCAGTGCATTCTGCACAGGTGATATCATTATTGTCAGTGCATTCTGCACAGGTGATATCATTATTGTCAGTGCATTCTGCACAAGTGATATCATTATTGTCAGTGCATTCTGCACAGGTGATATCATTATTGTCAGTGCATTCTGCACAGGTGATATCATTATTGTCAGTGTATTCTGCACAGGTGATATCATTATTGTCAGTGCATTCTGCACAGGTGATATCATTATGGTACGTGAATTCTGCGCAGGTGAAATCATTACTGTCAGTGTATTCTGCACAGGTGATATCATTATTGTCAGTGCATTCTGCACAGGTGATATCACTATTGTCAGTGCATTCTGCACAGGTGATATCACTATTGTCAGTGCATTCTGCCAGGTGATATCATTAGGTCAGTGCATTCTGCACAGGTGATTTTCATTATTGACAGTGTAATTCTGCACAGGTGATATCATTATTGTCGGTGTATTCTGCACAGGTGATATCATTAGTGTCATTGCATTCTGCACGGGTGATATCATTATTGTCAGTGCATTCTGCACAGGTGATATCATTATTGTCAGTGCATTCTGCACGGGTGATATCATTATTGTCAGTGCATTCTGCACAGGTGATATCATTATTGTCAGTGTATTCTGCACAGGTGATATCATTATTGTCAGTGCATTCTGCACAGGTGATATCATTATGGTCAGTGCATTCTGCACAGGTGAAATCATTACTGTCAGTGCATTCTGCACAGGTGATAACATTATTGTCAGTGCATTCTGCACAGGTGATATCACTATTGTCAGTGCATTCTGCACAGGTGATATCACTATTGTCAGTGCATTCTGCACAGGTGATATCATTATGGTCAGTGCATTCTGCACAGGTGATATCATTATTGACAGTGTATTCTGCACAGGTGATATCATTATTGTCAGCGCATTCTGCACAGGTGATATCATTGTCGGTGCATTCTGCACAGGTGATATCACTATTGTCAGTGCATTCTGCACAGGTGATATCATTATTGTCAGTACATTCTGCACAGGTGATATCACTATTGTCAGTGTATTCTGCACAGGTGATATTGTTATTGTCAATGCATTCTGTACAGGTGATATCATTATTGTCAGTGCATTCTGCACAGGTGATATCATTATTGTCAGTGCATTCTGCACAGGTGATATCATTATTGTCAGTGCATTCTGCACAGGTGATATCATTATTGTCGGTGCATTCTGCACAGGTGATATCATTATTGTCAGTGCATTCTGCACAGGTGATATCATTATTGTCAGTACATTCTGCACAGGTGATATCATTATGGTCAGTGCATTCTGCACAGGTGATATCATTATGGTCAGTGCATTCTGCACAGGTGATATCATTATTGTCAGTGCATTCTGCACAGGTGATATCATTATTGTCAGTGCATTCTGCACAGGTAATATCATTATGGTCAGTGCATTCTGCACAGGTGAAGTCATTATTGTCAGTGCATTCTGCACAGGTGATATCATTATTGTCAGTGCATTCTGCACAGGTGATATCATTATTGTCAGTGCATTCTGCACAGGTGATATCATTATTGTCAGTGCATTCTGCACAGGTGATATCATTATTGTTGGTGTATTCTGCACAGGTGATATCATTATTGTCAGTGCATTCTGCACAGGTGATATCATTATTGTCAGTGCATTCTGCACAGGTGATATCATTACTGTCAGTGCATTCTGCACAGGTGATATCATTACTGTCAGTGCATTCTGCACAGGTGATATCATTATTGTCAGTGCATTCTGCGCAGGTGATATTATTATTGTCGGTGCATTCTGCACAGGTGATATCATTACTGTCAGTGCATTCTGTACAGGTGATATCATTATTGTCGGTGCATTCTCCACAGGTGATATCATTATGGTCAGTGCATACTGCACAGGTGATATCATTATGGTCAGTGCATTCTGCACAGGTGATATCATTATTGTCAGTGCATTCTGCACAGGTGATATCATTATTGTCAGTGCATTCTGTGGGAGATCCTGAAAACATGACCTGTTGGTGGGTCTTGAGGACTGGAGTTGAGAAACACTGTCTTGAGGGACATTGTTGATGGAAAGTTTTTAAACAGGGCATAAAGCTATAGAGCCCTAAGGCTATGTCTATACAGCATAGCTTTACTGTCGGATTTTTGACACATTAAGTATTTTCAATCCGCCAAAAACCCCGATTCAGCAATGTCAAAATGCCGTCGGATTTTGGATGGCATTTTGACATATGCTGTTTGGACTTGGCTTACAAGGTTAAGATTTGTCAGTAAGAAAGATCAGCTCTTGTGCTGCTGATAAGATACAGCAGGGAGTGACATCACCAGCCAGACCATCAGTTTGAGCAATGAGAGCAGAGAGATGAGGAACCTTTGGAAACTTACGTACGCAAGCAGGAGATAAGAGCTGCCCTAGCTCTGGAAGGAAGCAAAATCGGAATAGCATTGTATTTGGTAATAGTCTTTATTCACCGTTTGTCTACATGTTTAAAGCCAATCATTGTGGTGGTGATAGCCCTTTAGGATGTGTTGAATGTTGTAGGTGAAGATCTATGTAAATGGACCAGGCTCTGGCCATGGCGCTAACTTCTGATTTACCAGTAGAAGACTCCTTGTGTTTGGCAGGTTTCAGTGAGTGATAGGTTACTATGGTGTGTTTTTGACTGTTTTACTATCCAGTGTGTATGGTTAGCTAACACTTTTTAGACTTTTATGCTCTTTATATGTAATTATCTCCACCTTTGCTTGAACTTGATGAACATTCCTTCTTAATTATACTATGTAACTAAATTCTTACCATTCCACCACAGCCCAACATGCATGGATTTCCCAGTTGTTGTGGGACTATAAGTCCCAGCTTTTGTGCAGCCGGTGCTATACTGTTCCTAACTGTACAGTAAAGAGTCGCTGAGAGTGCGCTGGGATTTGTAGTTCCAGAACAGCTGCACAAATGTGCTGCGCATGATGCGTGTAGATTTGGATAGAGTTGCCAAATGTTTTCAGGAAACAATGAAGCCTCTATTTCTCCCGCAGTGAAAACTGTTACCATGGAAAAAGTAAATACATGGAGGGAATCATAAATTATTAATTGGAATATTGTTCTTGCGTTAAAACATATGCTTTTTTTGGACAGGAATTTTCCTTTGAGGGAAAAAAAATAATGTCATGCTTACCCAAAATAATATTGCATGGGAAAGTGCCTGTGTCTCTGCATCTCCTGACAATAACATTGCTGCGTCTTATCTGCGGCTGAACACCGGGAGCAGGGAGTCAAACCTTTAACTAAGATTTCTCCACGATTTCACCACACATATGATTAAAGCTTTTTGTTGGGATAATTACAGCAAATTTCTTATACTGTAGCTGACAAGCACTAGTCTGTATGCTCATGGCATGTAGTAAATACTTTTGCTGTAGGACGACTATAAAGATTTTTCATTACATTTTTTTATTTGTACCCTCCATTAAAGGGTATGTAGGTTGGGACTCTCTCTATCTCTAGTTTATTACTCGAAAAAACAGGGAATTGGAGAAAATAATATTGGGCCCCATTCACACTGGAATTTTCACACAGATATCTCTGCATGAAGTCTCATTTTGGGGGCACGATCATGCACATGGAATTCACATTCTATTACATATGACCTATGGCATTATAGAAACAAATAATTGTCACTTATTGATGTTCATAGACAATTATTAGGCCTAGTGGCCAAAGTGAAAGCTGCAGGACTTAAGAATTATTAAAAAAATATTGAAAGTGATATGGAAAATGTAAAAAAAAATCTAACCAAGACGTGAACTGACCGCACAGAATGGGGCTGATTGGTGTCTAAATCTGTGTCACAAATGAACTCTGATTTCTGCAGTAGATATGCAAAAGATTTCTTTTTTCTCCACATACAAAGTTGTTGCATGCTCTGGGCTTTAGGGTGTGTTCACATTCACGCTTCCTCTGTCCATCTGGCAGATAAATTCTCATAAACAAAATAACTATAAATCATATTCATTGCAGGGTCCACAGAGGGTAATGTTTTAAAAAAAGAATCTAATTGTCTACCTGACTTTTGTGTCCTCCCAAAAAAAATTAAAAAGATACATAATGGTTCCATTTTTATTAAAGGGGTTGTCTCACTACAAGGATTGCTTTTTATGTTTAACATCTTGCAAAAACAAGTCACTTTGCAATATATGTCCATTAACAGTGTCCTACCTATTCTGATATATCCCCTCTTGTATGGGCTGCATCAGGTCGCTATAGCTACAGACCTGTTTGATCTATCCTGATAGGCTGTCAGCGCTGGTTGCTGTAGTTACAGACCTGGCTTCTACTGCAGCCTAGTAAACACGCCCCTGAATTCAAAGTGAAACCAAGAAAACAGGACTGAGGTAAGGTGAATCAATGTAGTGAGACAACCCCTTTAAAGGGAATCTGTTGCCGTTTTTTTCACTAGCTAAAGCAAGATACTGATAAATATTCTTTTCTTGCCATTTTTATTTTCTGACTGTAGATTTCTCGTTTCAGTTCTCTGTATATGACTATGGGGGCGGCCATCTTGCCTGCACTGCTTTTAACAGCATTTTAGAGAGATCCTTCATAGCAGCTACATAGGTATAGGAGCCTGTGAACAGGAGCAGACCCACTGATTTCTATAGGAGAGTTTTCTAGGCATGCTCTGTGACCTGGAAAGAAGTCAATATGCAGGGAGAGAAAGAGTGGGAGCTGTGACATCTCCTATTGTGACTGGTGTGTTATCTATACACATTGGTGTCACCTTTCAGAGTAACCCTGCCTGTACTGATAATAGGGAGACTGCTGAAAAGTTTTCTCTACAGAACAGGACTATTATTAGACCTAGTGGCCAAAGTGAAAACCGCAGGATATCAGGATTTTTTAAAAGTGTTCATAGTGATATGAAAAATAAAAATATCCAAACATTCTTAAAGAATGTGTTAAACATAAAACATAAGTTAAACATTAGGTTATTCTGATGGTCTCTTTAACATTACAGCTTGATTACCTTACTTATTCCCCATTTCCCTGACATTGCATGATGGCGTAATGGTTAGTACTGTTGCCTTGCAGCGCTGGGATCCTGGCTTCTAATCGGAGCAAGGGCAACATCTTTATGTAGTTTGTATATTCTCCCTGTTTTGTATGGGTCTCCTCTGGGTCCTTCAGTTTCCCTTGTAAAAAAAATACTGATCATTTAGAATTTAGATTGAGAACCTCAATGGGGACAAGGATTGGTCCGAGTGATGACCATCTCTGTACAACACTGAGGAATATGTCAGTACTATAGAAATAAATTCATTTATAGGTCTATAGCAAGTGATTTGTTTCAGGTTTTTCTTGGGTAAATACATGGCTTGCTCAGAAAAGAACCATATTTCATGACGGACCATTGAGCCTGTCTATTGCTATTACAGTTGATCTATCACATACATATAGTGCCCTGCCTGACTGCACTAGTGACAGACACTGACTACTTCTATATAGGGAGATGGATTAGAACTGGTGAAAGGGCAAAGAGGAGGATCTGTCTGTGTCAACCAGTAAGAATCTACCTCTCATTTTTATAGGCCATTATAAGATTAAAAACACCGTCTTGATTTTTTGGCATTGGACAATTGGCCGAGTTTTAGGACCCGTTTACACGGCACAGGACAAATACCGGTCGGTTTGTCCAGTTTTTGTGCCGTGCATACGGCCGCGGGAGGACGGCTTTTCTCTGTGATTCTTCACATTCTTCTTCGCGATTCTTCACATTCACTTGTTCATATTCCATTCAAAAACCGGACAGAAGAATGAACATGTTGAATGTTTTTCGGGCGGTCCAGAAAACTGCCGGGCGGAGAACCCATGCAGTGGGGACTACTGCATGGGTTTTCCATAGCTCCCCATGTCAAAGTTTGTGGCCGGTTTTTCGGACGGTTTGCAAAACCGTCCATAAGCCGGTGCAGTGTGGATATGCCCTTACTTTGCAGCAGTTTATTATACATTTCTGCCATCGTTTTCATTAGGCCCTATTTACATAGCATTCGTGCTTCCCCGTTCATGGTAGGAATTTATCCTGTGGCAGAGCAGTGATCTGGCCATAGGGTGCTATGGGACAAACATAGCCCAAATTGGACTATTATAGCAAACATGTACACTTTGTGCATCAGACGCAAAAGCACGGGCTACCACGCTTGTGTCTGAAGCAGAAGCCGTATTCATTTGCTAAATAGGCCAAACATAGTCCAATTCAGGCTGCATTTGTCCTTTCATGGCCCCATCACGGTATCTATCAGGATATATTCCTCACAGTATTCCAACGAAGACCATGAACAGGGAGCAGGAATGCTATGTGAACGGGATCTGAGACAGTAAGTGCTCCTGCACCTACTATGTGTGAAGTCCTCATTCACGGACCATAGCGTTTGTACCACCCATGATAGAGTGAGCTAGGTGTCAACCACAGATGGTGGGAGCCAGGGCTGTGGAGTCGGCAAGCCAAAGCCCCGACTCTGACTCCTCAATTTCCCAAACCTCCGACTCCCGACTCCCTCATACATGGCGCATGTTTAAGTGATAATTTAACTGTAGTAAAATGGTAACATCAGGCTGTTTATCACCTTATGATACAATAATCAAGCTATTTAGGTAGAACAGAAACTGAAAAGGGTAACAATGTTTTGATTTTTTGAACACTTCTGGGTGGAGTTGAAGAGAAAGCTGTATTTGTATCCAAGTCCAGTCCCCATCAACATTGGGAATGTGTAGCGGAGACCTGGGATCAGATTTTGGTCAAGATATGCTTGAATCTTGCTTGATCCAGATATGCTTGATCTAGAGCCCAGAAGGATTCAGGCAGTTTTGAAAACCAAGGGTGGATTTTCCAAATGCTAACAAAATAATTCAAATTAATATTTTGATTTTTAGTAGCAAAACAGTAACAATGCAGTTACAGTAAAGAATCTGCAGAACTAAGCAGATGCTAAATACTTGCAAGTCAAATTTATGTATAAGATCGGTAAGATGACTGTATATAAAATTACAGTAGCCTCATGTGCAAAGCTGTAGTGGATGGAGAGATATGGAGCCTGAAAGTCACAAGTTCAAAACATTGTTACCATTTTGCTTGTCAGTGTAAAATATATTTATTGGATATGACTTTATAACACAAAAAAATTGTAAATATGCAAAACTCTGCAGGAAGATTTGTGTAGTCTCTGAATTTGTTCTGAGAAATAGTATTGCCTCCATCAGATCCTACATACATGAGCTCACATCTGATCTCATTATTTCCAGGCTAGAGAACGGCCTCTCTACACTAACTTGGGTTGGGGGCAAAGCGGTGACCACAGGGGCAGCATCTCTAACAATGTCATGGTATAAAGGAATTGCCTCAGCCACAGTCAGTTCTGATGAATGGTTGAACCCTTCTACTTCTTTGAAAGCAGGTGAAACATTTTGCTGAAATCTGTTTGCGATGAGAGCGGAATCTTTTCCCCTGGGGCAGCGCTTTGCCTGCTCCATGTCATCACTTACACTCCTCATGTGATAAGGCTGAAGAGATGGGAGCAGTAGCACTGGCCGGACCCAATTCCTCTTGCTCTTTGCACTGCTCAAACTAACTGGACCAACTTATTATATATTTTGGGAGTCGGTCCATTTTATGACGACTCCGACTCCTTCAAAATAGCCACCGACTCCGCAGCCCTGGTGGGATCAGGAGCACTCAAGCCCATGGATGACCTGCCTTGCTCTTTGTAGCTTTTTGTATGACTACAGAACTGGTTACCCAAGACCAGATCGGCAAGTAGTTCTAGTGTTAGTTCTGTGCACGATAAAACAGTGATGGTGCCAGTGGCCACCACAGGGATCCTAATAATAATGAGATGCGGCTTCCCGTTGGCTGCTCTTCCATGTTGCACCAGGTATTGCTCATCAGCCTATAGTATAGGCAGAGGCCATAAACATCCAGCTTGAGCCCCGCTGTCATCCCTGCCTGGTGCCTGTGCTGTTAATTAGTGCTTTCTGCGCTCGTGTAACAGGTTATCCGTGCTGCTGCTGCTGATGGGCTCAGGCCCAAGGATTGTTGCTAGGAGACATTGTTTCGGAGTACCCACTCCACTGCTGGAGAAGAAGAGATGGCGTCTGCTTTTATTTCTAAAATAAAACCTATGGATTTGAACTGAATCAGGTGTCCTGTGTGAGCGGCGCTGGGTCACATTGTGGATAATAAGTGGATGTACATAAATATAATGACTTTATTCTGCAAACAATAACAGCAGCTGTTGGAGAGGTCTGTTCATCTCCAAGTAATAAACTTGCGTGAGAACCCTGAAGGTGCCAGCCAGAGATGTCCAGACAATCAGGCCCTGTGCACACAAGGAGGTTTTCAGTAGAAATACTTGCTGCAGTAGGAGATGGGTTTTCATTTCGCATGGTGGATTCTGGACACGGAGTAGCCCTGATCAGTGTGGTTCATCCACATCCAGTCTATACAACCCGATTTCAGGGACATGTCACTTTATTTTCTGGGTTGCGAATTCCATGTGGAAATCTTGCAGATTTTATCTTAGAATATACACAAATCCCATCAAAAGCAACATAAAAATCCACAGTGTGGAAGGCAAAATAAAGTAGTACATGAAAAACCGAAAAATAGCAAATTTGAACCTGTTTGTTGCAGATTGATTAAAGGGGTTGTCTCACTACAAGGATTGTTTTTTATGTTAAAGATCTTGCAAAAACAAATCACTTTGCAATATGTGTCCATTAACAGTATCTTATCTATTCTGAGATCTCCCTTCTTGTATGGGCTGCATCAGCTATAGCTACAGACCTGTTCAATCTCTCCTGATAGGCTGCAAGCACTGGTTGCTATAGCTACAGACCTGGCTTCTACTGCAGCCTAGTAGAAGCCAGTAAACACGCCCCTGAATTCAAAACGAAACCAAGAAAACAGGAGTGAGGTGAGATGAATCAATGTAGTGAGACAACCCCTAATACGTAGACAATGGCAACTTAGACTAGACAGTATAATACTGCGCTATATTAATCAAGTGTATGATAAATTTGCCGCATATTTAAACTGTCTCGTGGAAGTTCACACCATTTATTAGCTGCCCCAGTTTGTGCCGTCAAATGCGCCAAAATTGTGGCACAGTTTTTGGAGCACGGTGCACACGTAAAGCCATGCCCCATCTGTGAGGATAGACCCCGTGTGTCTAAAACAAATTGGGGCACGTTTTTTGGAGCACAGTGCACGTGTTAAGCCATGCCCTATCTGTGAGGTTAGACCCCATTTGCTTAAAACAAATTAGGGCACCTTTTCAAGGCAGTTGCAACAGAATCTTGCCACAAATTGCGGCAAAAATAGCGTTGTCCATGCTTTACACCACATTTATTGTGTTTTAGACAGTTTCTAGTCACTTCTGCGCCTTGTCCGCAAAAAGGGGTGTGGCATTTGTAAAAGGGGTGTGTCTACCTGGAAGAGGGAATGGCTTAACATGCGCCACAATGTGTCAAAATGTTGGTGTTAGTAGCATTACATAAACCAACTTATAAAAGGTGTTAAGTTAGGGTATGTTCACACGGCTTATTGTGGCACGTATAGTACAGGGGGAATGACGCGTAATCCATAGCTTTCTATGAGAGCTATGTATGCGTGTATTTCGCATACATGCCAACTTTTGAAAGTAAAAAAGCAGGAGATTTTAAGGCGCCGTGCGTAGCATGCCGCGTCAAAAAATTTGCATACCCACGCCCATCTTGCATGTAAGCCACACCCCCTTTGAAAAAGCCACACCCTACTCCACCTAACTGTGTAATGGCTCTGGAAGAAAGCTAAATTAGGGTTTGGGCGTCATCCAGCTTTCTTGGACGTTGGATAGCCTATTCAGCATCCAGAAGAGCTGGGAGATACCGCCAAACAGTGCCCCAATAGGTAGGTATCTCGGTGGCCTATTTGAACCCTGTAACCAGGTAGTATCCTCCTGTAGTCAGGTTAATGCCCCCTTCTAGCCAGGTAGCTGTCCCCAATAGCCAGATAGTGCCCCTTACATCCAGGTAGTGCCTCCATTAGCCAGGTAGTGCCCCCAATAGCCAGGTAGTGCCCCCAATAGCCAGGTAGTGCCCCCAATAGCCAGGTAGTGCCCCCAATAGCCAGGTAGTGCCCCCAATAGCCAGGTAGTGCCCCCCAATAGCCAGGTAGTGCCTCCAATAGCCAGGTAGTGCCTCCAATAGCAAGGTAGTGCCCCCAATAGTCACTTAGATGCTCCTTACAGCCAGGTAGTTCCCCCAATAGCTTGGCGGATGCCCCCTTTATCCATGCAGATGTCCCCATGAGCCAGGCAGATGCCCCCATGAGCCAGGCAGATGCCCCCATGAGCCAGGCAGATGCCCCCATGAGCCAGGCAGATGCCCCCTTTATCCAGGCAGATGCCCCCATGAGCCAGGCAGATGCCCCCATGAGCCAGGCAGATGCCCCCTTTATCCAGGTAGATGCCCCCATGCATCCAGGTAGATGCCCCCATGAGTCAGGCAGATGCCCCCATGAGTCAGGCAGATGCCCCCATGAGTCAGGCAGATGCCCCCATGAGTCAGGCAGAGGCCCCCAGGCCAGGCAGATGCCCCCATGCCAGGCAGATGCCCCATGCCAGGCAGATGCCCCCTTTATCCAGGCAGATGCCCCCTTTATCCAGGTAGATGCCCCCTTTATCCAGGCAGATGCCCCCTTTATCCAGGCAGATGCCCCCTTTAGCCAGGCAGATGCCCCCTTTAGCCAGTCAGATGCCCCCTTTAGCCAGGCAGATTCCCCCATGAGCCAGGCAGATGCCCCCATGAGCCAGACAGATGGCCCCCATGAGCCAGACAGATGGCCCCCATGATCCAGACAGTGCCCCTATAGCTAGTAACAATAAAATAATAAAACCTAGTTCACACTCCTCCCCTCACAAGCACTCAGTCACTGCACACCCCCCCCCCCCCTCCCCTCACAGACAATCAGCCACCCCCCTCCCCACACAGACAGCCATCCCTGCACTCACCTGTCCTGCTGGCATCCTATTCTTCAAACTCGGGGAAAGTGGGCGGAGCTTCGCGGGTCCCGCTAAGCCCCGACCCCTTCCCCCAAAATGCTCTCGCAGCTTCTGGAGAACATTGCCGGCAGCGGTACATGACAGAGGCTTTAGGTCAGCGTCAAGAGACACTGCTCGATGCCTCTGTACACAGATAACCTCCTGCCTCTCTACAGAGGCGGGAGGTTATGCCACCCTACCGGGGGGGCGGGACACGGCCCCCATTAGCGGGAGAGACCCGCCAAAAACGGGAGGGTTGGCAACTATGGTATTTCGCTGCGTATTAAGCGCAATATGTGGCACCGAAATATGCGGCTAAATAAGCTGTGTGAACATACCCTAAGACTGTACAGTTCTAACATGTGAAAGATTGATCAACGCAATGACTAATGTGGCACATTGTAACTTTACACTGATCTGCCCCAGTATATATGTGTAAAGCACGTATGCCAGTATTGTGCTATATATTTAAAAGTTACTTTTTGTACAGATGTGTTTTTTCTTTTTTTACTGAGCTTTTTGTATAGTGAATAAGGATCACACGCTGCAAGCAGTGCAGTTTTATTTACTGCCGGTTGTTGCTTTGAACAGTATACTGTAGACTTGCAAGATTGTGAGAACGTAGAAGCATTCTTGCTTCTGCAATTTAAAAGTGGCTTTACCTTCATATAGTTATTTACAGATTATTTTCAGATTTTCTTTTATACACTTTTTGACTTAAGCCCTTCCTCTGCCTTCACTAAATGAGAGCCTGTTATTATGACAAACTGTGCGTGAGTCCATTGATTTTGTGGTTTATAGGGGTGGTCTCACTACAAGGATTGCTTTTTTTGTTAGAGATCTTGCAAAAACAAGTCACTTTGCAATATATGTCCATTAACATGCCCAAACCTATTCCTAGATATCCCCTCTTGTATGGGCTGCATCATCTCCTCAGGTCGCTATAGCTACAGACCTGTTGGATCTCTCCTGATAGGCTGCCAGCACTGGTTGCTATAGCTACAGACCTAGCTTCTACTGCAGCCTAGTGGAAGCCAGTAAACACGCCCCTGAATTCAAAGTGAAACAAAACAGGACTGAGGTAAGATGAATCAGTGTAGTGAGACAACCCCTTTAAGGATTGGCTCACTTCTCCATTCAGAGCCTCCATTGCACGTTCTGTGTAAATGACAGGGAAAATGGCGCAGCATTAGACGGGTGTTCCCTCGAAGCAGTGTCCACTGCACAGGTTGGTTCTTGGCTAGCTGCGAGCCGACAGTGTATGAGGAGGATGGCGCTTGCGGCTGTCCTCTCCATTCACTAATATTGGAGCTCCTGAATATGGCAGATTGGCTATATAAGAAGAAGCACCCATAGTAGTGAATGGATAGCACGACCGCAATCGCCGACCTCCTCAATCTCATGCACGGTACAGTCCCCGTACATTGGACTTTGTTGCGTGGGAACACCCTTTTAAGTACGATTTTGTTAAAATGATGGACACTGCAATAGAAACTCAACAGACCCTATTATTATTATTTATTTTCAGAGCCACAAGCAGTTTTATATTCATGCATCCTGTTTCTTTTTGGTCAGGCTGTGGGTGGTTCTATAGCAGTGATCAACATATCATTATTCCGAGCTCCTATTATTGCACTAACATGAGTGCAGATGTAATCTATAGTGTTGAGAGCTTCAGAGCTCGAAGTAAACAATTAAAAGTACTTAATCTTCTTTGTTTGTTATAGATGACACACTCTGTTCTCAAGCTGCCGGAAGTCTGACCTGTTGTGATGTCACCTACAGTTCTCAGATGACGACCTGTGTGCACTCAGAGCAGATAAAATCTCATATCTCTAAAACAAAGCAAAAAAAAAAGTTTATTTGGAAAAAGTCTTCAATTACCTGTCCCTGTTGAAAGCCTATCTTTGTAGTGTGACCACGCCTTTAAATCCATGTCAGGAAATTCTGCTTCGTCTGCACAGACCTTTCCAACTACAGTGAATAGAAAACAGATTGCAGTCGTATTGGATGTGGATTCCAAGTGGAATTCCACGTGCAAATCCATTGAGTGATCATGCCTTTGACCACAACAATTGGGACAAGATCATTAGAGTCCGGTCTTCCAGTCCATTTTTGACGCAGATTTGGATTTTGAAAAGAGTAAAAACAGACTGTACAACTATCCCCATAGACCTCAATAGAAAATCCGAGCTGTAGTCTCCACAACTCGGATTTTCTGAGGTTGAATTTCAAAACCACCATTTTCTCAAAAAAAGTGGAACATGTTCATTCATGATTCTGTCAGATTTCACTCTGAAAATAGCGGAAAATGTATTACTGAAGTCGATGGGATGAATGCACGGATCCGCATTCAACAACTCAGTAGTGCTCTATAATGTAAAAATCCTAAAACCGTGCCAAAAGCGATAGCAAGCCTCATGTTTCTGTGTAAAATACTGTTCAAATACTTGGCAGACCCTCAGGTTTTAGGACTCCGAATCTCACGAGTGTTTTGTCCTTTGTCGTGTGGAGGCAGCCTAAGGCTATGTTCACACGGCTTTATTGTGGGGCGTAATTATGCCCTGCAATTATGCTTTGTGGACGGGGGCGGGAGCGGGGGGCTGGCACCTCGCCGGCCCATAGACTATCATTACTAGCGGCGCTTATACGCCGCTAGTAAATCACATATCACTTATCTCCCCCCCGCGGCGTATTCACCGAGCAGGGAGTGGAGACGTAATCCATAGTTCTCTATGAGAACTGGGGATTACTGTAATGACTGGGACGTATTCCAGCCCGTGATTCGCGCAGTACGGAGCGAATTACGGACTGAAATACGTCCTATTTTACGCCTTGTGAACAAAGCCTAAGGGGCTGTTCACACGGCGTGTTTGGATACGATTTTGTTTCCGTGTTGGACCCGGAAATCGCATCCAAATACGTAGCGTCAATCGGATCCAACATGCAGCTGCGTGTTTGGATGCGTGTTGGATGCAGCAGGATTGCACCCTATACTTTATTACGGGGTTCCTGCTGCGTCCTTTGCTGCAAGAATTGACATGTCAATTCTTGGAAAGGATCCGAAAGACGCAATGAAACACGCATCGGCGATCACTCGTATGAACGCTGATGCATATTTTACATTGCGAGCAGTGTAAAAAACACTGCTCATTGTTAGATGCGTGTTTGGGTCCATTTATACGTACCCAAACACGCATTCAAAAGCGTATGTTCACACGGAGCAAACATGCCGTGTGAACATACCCTAAGAAGTTAAGTTGGCAATAAACATTAGCCCGAAACGCGTCAGCTAAGTTTTGTAGCGTCTACTTTTAACCCTCTGAATCCGTTTTTGCAATAAGGTAGTCCGTCTTTTTTCATCATTGCTGGATCACATCCTTTTATTTTGCTACGTTAATAAACATTAGGAGACGTTTACACGGCACAGGACAAGTACCGGTCGGTTTGTAGAGAAAAGCCCTCCCCCTTCACACAGGCATGTTCACATCCCGTCCAAAAACCGGACGGAAGAATGAAGATGTTCTATGTTTTTCGGTCTGAAAAACCGCCGGGCGGTCCCCACTGCACGGATTTTCCATTAGGGTCCGTGTAAAAGTTTCTCAGCTGGTTTGAAGCCGGTTTTCAAAACAAAGAACTGGCTGAAAAGCCGTGCCGTGGGGACCAGCCCTTATGGTTACATTTTTCAATGTAAAATAACCTAAACCTGTAAACACACGACTACCAAGCTATTTGTACCGGATTTGTCAAACTGGGTTAAATAACTTGATGCATTAAGTGCTCCCACAATGCAGAGTCCGGGCGCTTCTGATTGCCCTCTGGAGAAGCTTTAAGTGGGAAGCTAAAAGTTTGGAGCTATTGGGATGTCAGGTTTGCAGTAATATATGTCAGTTTTAGTCTCCTTCAAAATCCTTTTATGCCTCTCTTAAACTGATCAAGTCTTATGTAATTCATGTCAAATGGGAAAACCAGTTTGATTTGCCAAAAAAGCTCTGATGGATGGACTGCGAAGTCACTGTCAGCCTGTCGGCCATTAATGCTGCTCCGCTAATACGCAGCAGCTACAAGTGAAAATGAATGGCAGGTCACAGGTTGCTGATTGCTCCTGTTGCGTCGTACACTCATTTACTGCTTATATGAATATCAGGGGGCTTCAGCTAAAGGTGACGCCGCTTCCTTGAACACATAACATGTAAGTGTATGTACATGTGGATCCTCGATGCCCTGGAAGCGCAGCAAATAGGAATATTATCACAGCTGTTCATGCATTTAAACAGCATCTATCCATCTTCTATTACCGTATGTGCAGCATGGCAGCAAATCGAAATGGAGTTTTTTCTGCAGAATGTGAATGGGGTTTATGTAAAACCGTGTAGACGTGCAATGAACTAATGTGGAATTTGCCAAAAATATTTGCCATAAACGTGTCCCCTTTGAACAATGCACATGGCATTTGTAGGAAAAATGCTGCCTTGTTGCTTTTTTGCAAACAGGCATTTGCTTTAGGGTAGTAAGGAGTTTAAACCGTGCTTTTTTTTTTGTGCTATTTTGCTTACCTTTGGTGTATGACCTCTAAAATTATTGGTATGAATCATATAAAATCATATAAATGTACATACCAGGAGAAAATGGCAAAAAAAACATGAGATCGCCTTATATGTGAATTAGTATGGATTGTATACTATAATTGTAGATTGTAAGCTCTCATGGGCAGAGTCCTCTCCTTCCGTATCAGTGTGTAGCTCTGCGTATGTTCACACATTGTATTTGCGAGGGGTACTTCATGGTGTAATTGCGCTGCCGAAGTACACCCCAGAAATACGATAAAATAATAGCACTTATTAAAGGGGTTGTCTCAGTACAGGATTGCTTTCTATGTTACAGATCTTGCAAAAACAAGTCACTTTGCAATATATGTCCATTAAGGGCTATGTTCACACGGCTTATTGCCGACGTAATTGGAGAGGAGAATGATAGAATACTGTAATGACATAGATGGATTTCAGCCGTACTGCAGCGCAAATACGGCGCGCAGTACGGCTGAAATCGGTGCCCAAATCAGCCGTGTTAACGAGCCCTTACAGTGTCCTACCTATTCCTAGATATCTATTCCTAGATAGCCCCTCTGGTATGGGCTACATTAGCTCCTCAGGTCGCTATAGTTACAGACCTGTTAGAAATCTCCTTATAGGCTACCAGTGTTGGTTGCTATAGCTACAGACCTGCTGTCCTCACTAAAGAACAGTAGTAGCCAGTAAACACGCCCCTGATTTCAAAAAATGAAACTGAGAAAACCGGACTGAGGTAAGATGAATCGATGTAGTGAGACAACCTCTTTAAGTGCTGTGATAACCCGACGTATTCCCCAGCGGCCAGTATGTGCCCCTAACAAAGATGTGACATCTTTCGGGCGATTACGTGCTGGGGAAAACAAAAGCAATAGAAGGCCAGGCTGCAGCGCTGTTGAAAGTACGCACTGGCCAGCACGTACTTTCAACAGCAGGTGTGTTGTGGCGCACACAGGTATGCACCTCAATACTCCGGGTGAACAAAACCTATGTGGTGTTGTATTCTAATTACATTATGTACCTGAACCCCTTGGATTGTACAGTGTTCTGCAATTAATGGTGCTCTAAAAATAAATAATAATAGTAACATAAAAAGCTTCCTTTATTGTCTATATTTTAATGTTATTGTTCTGGTTTTTATTATTAATAGTATGATACATATTTAATCGTTTAGTCTTTATTGCTCACTAGTTATTTCTATTATCATGATCACTGGGAATAAAATGTCAAAAATAAATTGTAAAGATGAAAATGTATTTTTTAAATCGCATTCGTATCCTGAGCAGTAAGGCTACGTTTCTTCCATGTAACGTGTCCAGTTGTTTTTAATGGGAATACATGTCAGGAGTCGCACTGTTAAGTGCGGGGCAGGTCTTTTCTGGTGTGGACTTAATATCTATGTGGCAGAGAACAAATAGCCAGGATATGGATAAGCCCCATTTAATAGGGATAATCTGCTACAAGACTGCAGCAAAATCCACAGCAGTAGAGAATGAAAGAGGCAGCAGACGCCGCAGATTCCTGCCACTCATTCCACAACTGAGAAGTTCAGTGGAAACCGGGGCTTAGGGCTTGTTATCGACTGGTAATTCTCCCTCAAGATTAAGACGACATTTCAAGTGTTTTGTCCCCATCACCTGGGTAGTGGATAATATGAAGGAATATCATCACTAAGATATAGTGTTGCTTGTATGTCATGATTTTATAGGTTGCCCATAACTGAGCACAATACTAGGCCTTATGTATGAAAACTGTCTTGCAGTAAGACTGTCTTTGTTGCCTATAGCTACCAATCAGAGCTCTGCTTTTATTGCACATAGTGCTCTGCAAAAATAAGTACTGAGCTGTGATTGGTTGCTATGGGCAGTTTTCATACATAAGGCCTTATATGTTTGTGTGCTTCAGAAGAAGTCAAAATCCACGGCACGGAATATACGTAAATTGCAAAAAAGTGAACGTTTTTATCGGTCAATACACAATAGTGCAAAGGGAAGGAAAAGGGGGAAGAAAGTCCAGAAATGCAAAATGTGATCCCAGGAGGAGTTAAAAAACTGGTAACTTGCGTAGGACAAGCACCAAGATACTTGTAAGTCTCAGGGTTGCAAGTCTATATTCCAAGCCGGAAACAGTGGTTCAGAATCCAGAGATTTGACCCCAATGTGGAGGCTGAATCTGTAGACTGTCTTCTGTCCTATAGCTAGAATCCAGTGTGTTGAAATTGCACTGGTATCTTACTGAGTTTTTAGCTGAGCTCACACCGCGTACTGCGGCTCGTACAGGTATGTTCACACGGCTTATTTGGCGGCGCATTTCGCGGTGTACTGCGCTCTAATATGAGCGTACTGTATGCCCCGCAATTAAGCTGTGTGAGCATACCCTACCTGTGTGTGCCACAATACGCCAGCTGTTGAAAGTATGCGCTGGCCAGTGCGTACTTTCAACAGTGCTACGGCTGTTGTAAGGGCCCCAAAAACGTGACGTCAGTTCTTTCTCCCGGCCCCGGGGGATACGTCCGATTATCATAACACTCACTGAGTGCTCTGATTTTTACCGTTTTTGCGGGGCCCATTTTGGGCACATTAAAGCACAATTGTATGCTGAAGTACACCCCGCAAATACGTCATGTGAACATAACCTTTCAGTGCAATCGAATCCCTGCTCCAAACTACTTACGGCACATGACACAGATGTTTCAAGCAGCACCTACACCTGGGAGCTGATTGTAGACTGTAGCTGCCAGGAACAGGAGCTACACCCAACTCCCGGCCTGTTTTTGAGCTGATTTTGACTTGCACTGGACAAACCACTCCGTTTGATGAAGGGTTTTAGGATTTGGTTTTCAATGAGTTTTTTCTCCAATGCTGTGTAGACCTAGCCTGAGAAAGCTAGACAAGTCTACAGATGGGCATGAGCCAATGTGATAAGTCTGGTATAGTTGTAGACTAAGGCCCCGTTCACACGGCTTATTTGCCGACGGGTTGGCGCCGTATTCCGCGCCAGATTTGCGCTTCAATATGGCGCCAATCCGTCAGAGTCATTACGGTAATCCACAGTTCTCATAGAGAACAGTGGATTCCGTCGCTCCTCCCCGCTCGGCGAATCCGCCGCGGGGGGAGAAAGTGACATGCACATTATTTACGGCGCGGACGCGCCGTAAACAATGCATTGTCTATGGGGCCGGGAGCGGCACCCCCGCCGCGCTCCGGCCCTGCCCCCGTCCCGCCCCTTATTCACGGTGGATTTGTGCGCTCAATACGGCGCACAAATCCGTCGGGAATAAGCCGTGTGAACATGGCCTAAGCGTGCGTTCCCACTGCAGAGGACAAATACCGGTTAGTTTACCCGGCCGGTATTTGTCCTGTTTTGCGGCCGTCCCCTCGGCCGCGGGGGTGGGGTGGGGGGCTCCGGTCTCCACGATTGTGCTCGTTGAATGTTTTGCGGACGGAAAAACTGCTGGACGGAAAACTCATGCAGTGGGGACATGCCCTAAGTTTACCCTGTCTAACTTTTAGACAGTGGTAAATGTGTCCCAATTTTTGCATGGTAAGCCTTTGTCCCCTGGTTAGGCATGTGGTATTCCAGTCTGGTTAAGAACAGCAGCAGGCCTAGATTTATTTCATGTTACCTGTGCGTTGGAAAAGGAAGCAATAGGCTCGGTCTCCACCGGACTGGTTTACAGTCAGATTTTAAAGCAGATTCAATTTTTTAAAATCCAAAAAAATCCGTCTGTAACCAGTACCCATCAATCTCAATAGAAAATTCAAGCTGTAGTCTGCACAGCTCAGATTTTCAGAGGTCGGATTTTAAATCCCAAATCTGAATTATAAAAAAAAAAAATTGAGAACAGGTTCTATAATCCGCCAAAAAATGTAGTACTGTTCTATGGTAGGGGGCGCCCAAAAGCCTCGGCAATAAACTGGTGGATTGGAAGTAGAACCTGACCAGTATTTTACGCTCTGCGGTGTAGACGCAGCTATATTTTACCAATACCCCCCTACTAGAGGAAGAGGTGGGCAGTATCCCAGAGTAGCCATAGGAAATGCACGGCTGCAAGTTCATCACTGAACAATCTGTTTTATTCTTGGTTTTCTGGAGAGCATATATGAGCGCCTACCTCATGCATCTGATTATTAAAGCACCTGCTGAGAATTCATAAGCAGAACCATACATATCTCATATCTCCTTGTCTCATTCGTTCAGCATCGCTTGAGGAGTCAAGGACGCCAGTACCTTTTTATTTATTTTTTTTAAACAAATTTTTTTTCTCTCTTTATGAAATCCGATTTCTTTCAGCTGTAGGATAGCAATTTGATGTAAATTAAGGTCAGGTGGTGTGAGTGTGGGAGAAAGAAGTGATATCATTCTTATGCACATAAACCATCTCAGCCGCAGTTATCGGTTCACACTGCAGATGTTAGGCATCCACTTGTAAGGGGGATTTACTACAAAACACTAGATAGTGGAGAGTGTAACTTCCAGGCTGTTTAAGACTCTATGCAAACACTCTTTGCAGTTCTGAAAGCAAACTGGTGCTTGGGTTTCCCTTTAACATAGACAAACATTTGCTTCGTATGATAAGAATCAGAAGTTGTCTTTTCGTTTCAGGCTCCCTGATTTCATTTGACGCTAACGTATATGATAAAACTGTCGCCCGTTTTTAGTAAATCGCCATGTACATTTAACAACGGTACACCGGCTTTTTTTTTTTCCTTTTAGAAAAAGCAAAAAAATCAATGAAGGTCTAAGGCTATGTTCACACAGTGTATTGCGGCGTGTACAGTACGCGTCGCAATACACCAGGTGTTTCGGGAGCTCGCGCTGAGCAGCGCGTACTCCCTAGGCCCGGGAGGGGGGGGCGGCCAGCCGTTCTTGCTACGAATAATACGGCCGTCTGTCATCCCCGTGAATTACACGTCACTTATCTCCCCGCGCGTACAATACGATCGTATTGTATGCGCGTGGGGACGAGGCGTAATCCTTTGTGATCTATAAGAGCTTTGAATTACCGTCATTGCAGGGCGCTTTTCACCGCTTATTAAGTACAATATGCGACGAAAAATAAGCCGTGTGAACTTACCCTTAGGGTAAATACGCGCCGAGAGTAACGTATATGTATGGGGCCGGCGGGCTACCGCCCGCCACCGCGCCTCGGAAGTACACGCGTGTTAGCGCAAGCTCCAGAGACATACAATGTACTGCGGTGCATACTGTATGCGCCGCAATACACCGTGTGAACATACCCTTAGGCTCTGTTCACACGGCTTAACTGCGGGACGTAATTACGCCCCGCAATTACGCCGTGTGGGCGGGGGAGTGAGCGGGGGGCCGGCCCATAGACGTGCATTACCAGCGGCGCGTATACGCCACTGGTAATTCACATGTCAATTATCTCCCCCCTCGGCGTATTCACCGAGCAGGGAGAGGAGACGTAATCCATAGTTCTCTATGAGAACTGTGGATTACCGTAATGACTGGGCTGTTTTCAGCCCGTAATTTGCGCACTTCGGCGCACTTCGGCGCGTAATTACGGACTGAAATACGGCCCATTTTAAGCCGTGTGAACATGGCCTAAGGGAGAATAACACAAACTGAACAAAAATACTCCACACCTGCAGAACTGTAGGATTTGGGGAAAAAAGGCCATGAATCCAAGAAATCCACCATAAACAAAGGAAATGCCACAGAACGATAAAATCTCTTTGGAACAGACTTGCAGATACTGTTTAATACTTAGCATAAACTTAGACTAGACAGTTTGGCAGCAAATAGATTATTGTGGCCCATGCTGTATGGCAAGTTTGGAGCGTCTTCAGACACTGTTGTCAGATTTTATACCACCAATTGGTTGGCTTATGCCTAATGTTGCACCAAACTTTGCCAATTTGGGCCTGTAAAAGTGTAGAATAGTAAAACTGTCTTTGTTGACCACAACAACCAATTGGAGCACAGCTTTCATTTCTTTCACTGCTCTGGAAGCTGTGCTCTGATCGGTTGCTATGGCCAACAAAGACGGTCTTAAAAGGGTTGTCTCACTTCATAGATTCATCTTACCTAAGTCCTGTTTTCTTGGTTTCATTTTTGAATTAAGGTGCGTGTTTACTGGCTACTACTGGCCTGCATTAACGAGCTGCTGAGGACTGTAGCTATAGCGACCAGTGCTGGTAGCCTATCAGGAGATATCAAACAGGTCTGTAGCTATAGCAACCTGAGGAGCTGATGCAGTTCATACAAGAGGGGATGTCTCCGAATAGGTAGGACACTGGTAATGGACATATATTGGAAAGTGACTTGTTTTTGCAAGATCTTTAACATAAAAAGCAATCCCTGTAGCTAGACAACCCCTTCATGTTTAGACTGTTTTCGTAAATGTGGCCCAGTATGTTCTCTACTCTGAACATGTAGTTAAAGGGGTTGTCTCACTACATCAATTCATCTCACATCAGTCCTGTTTTCTTGGTTTCACTTAGAATTCAGGGGTGTGTTTAATGGCTTATACTGGACTGCAATAGAAGCCAGGTCTGTAGCTATAGCAACCTGTGCTGGCAGCCTATCAGGAGAGATCAAACAGGTCTGTAGCTATAGCGACCTGAGGAGCTGATGCAGCCCATACAAGAGGGGATATCTAGTAATAGGTAGGACACTGTTAATGGACACATATTGCAAAGTGACTTGTTTTTGCAAGATCTCTAACATAAAAAGCAATCCTTGTAGTGAGACAACCCCTTTAAGGAAGGGCACATATTGAATGCTCTGCAAGGTCAACTCCTCTCTGTCTCTCTCCTCCCTACCTGTCTCTGGTGGGATTGTGTTTCACATGCTGTCATCTGACAAAAAAGAATGTGGCCACAGTGATAAGGGTGTGGCATTGCCATACACCATAAGTTTTTGGTGCCACTAGCATAAAGTAAGGCAACTGAAAAAAGGTGTAAACTTGGACTAGACAGACTTACACTGCACCACATTTATCATAGTGCATTTTTAGACTGTCTAGTTTATCTGCTAAGAATCAAATGTAAACCAGCCACGCTGAGCTAAGAGAGAGAGAGAGACACACAGCCAGAGTACAGAGCCTGCATAAGGGATGGTGTGAAATGTTCACTCAAATAATCAAACTACAACTAGTGGATTCTGTATACAAAAGACAACATATTTCTACCCGGTGCCTTGAAAGCTTCTTCAGCTCCCTCTCATCAGATAAGAAGCTTTCTCTGCACAAGCCTGGCCAGCAGCTCTTGTCAGGTCGTATCTAATAGAAGCTTTTAAGTAACTAAGGGCAGGTAAGGCAGCCTGTAGCTCTCTCAGACTGCAATTTTTGTAATCACATATATTTAGAAAAGTGATTAAATACCCATTTTGGAGGATCCCACGTCAACATTACATCATGGCAAAACCCCTTTAAGTTTACACTGTCTAAGTTTTAGGCCATATTGATAAATCTGCCCCGGTGTGTATAACATACATGACCCAAAGAAGCTAATGTCCTCCTCATAGAAAATGATTGATCATTTTCAGCATCTCTTTCTGACCGTTAGGCTATGTTTGCACAGCTAATGTTAAAAAACCATTGAAAATCCAACAGTATTTTGTGCAAAAAAAAAATTGCGGTCGGTTTTCACTTTTGGCGCTGGCCCAGTACATTGACTGTACGGGAATCTGACGGAAGATCTCTATTGCAGTCTGAGGCGCTGGTTACAGGCGAATTTTCGGCTGATTCTTAATACTGAATCCCCTGAAAATCCAACCAGAAACCTGTGCTTTGTAGACATGGCCTTATATTTATGGACGTGCTTTATCTGTATGTTATCTGCCTTATTGTCTTTATTTCGCATTATGTTTGGTGCCATTTTTTGGCTTTGAACCAATTACCAGTTTTCTATAGAATTATGCTTTCAACAGATGAAGGTCGTCCTGGAACCAATTAATATTATATGTTGAGGGACCACCGTACTGTCTAGAACTTAGGGCCACATGAAACGGTTTTGGTCTAAAACTCACTTTTTCCCCCATAGAAACCTATGGGAAAAAAGGGAGTTTTAGACCAAAACAGGTTCATACATGTGGCCCTTAGTGTAAACTTAGACAAGACAATTAAGTGCATGTTTAATCTGTCTGGTTGGCTTTTTTATGCCTCTAATTGTGCCAAATTTGTTGCGCATCTTTTTGGTATCCACCAATTCCTCCCTCTTTCCCAATCCATACCCCTTTCCTGCGATAATATTCCTCAAACTGATTAAAACATGTAGCAAATGTGGTTTGAAGCGTGTGCACCAGTGTTTTGGCAGAAATTAAAGCAGAATTTTGGTGCAATTATTTTGATAAATGTGCCTCAGCACTTTTTTTTTTCACTCATAACCGCTGTAATATATAGACAGTATTTTATTACTGTTTTTCATAACCGCTCTATTGTACAGCTATTTTACTAAAGCGTTGTACATAACCGCTGTATTGTTTAGACGATTTTATTACTGTTTTTTATAACCGCGGTATTGTATAGACAATATTTTATTAGTTTATTTTTTATAATTGCGGTATTGTATAGACGATTTTATTACTGTTTTTTATAACCGCGGTATTGTATAGACAATATCTTATTAGTTTATTTTTTATAACCACGGTATTGTATAGGCAATATTTTATTAGAGATTATTTTTTATAACCGCGGTATTGTATAGACGATTTTATTACTGTTTTTTATAACCGCAGTATTGTATAGACAATATTTTATTAGAGATTATTTTTTATAACCGCAGTATTGTATAGGCAATATTTTATTACAGAGTTTAAAGTGACATGAGGCCGTAGTGTTTAAGAAGGCAAAACAATGGGCAACATGTCAGTAAAGAGGCGCCACCATAGCAGTTTTAAGGCGCATTAAATGAGTGCATATTGCACCTGAATGAATGAACCCATCAAAAATCTGGCGTGTGGGATACCTTGTATAGCATAATTGATGCGCCTAATCTTGGCACATAGCATAATGTAGATGCATAACATATCATTGCTAATATATTTGATGCGCCTACTTTAAGCGAATTCAAATGTGTCGTGTCCGGCGTATAATGCACCTGGTTTTGTGTAATACAGTTCATTTATATAGCGAATATGGCGTCAAAGAAATGGTGCAGCCCTAATGGGACATGTCACCCAAAGTGTCAAAATGCTGTCTGTATTAACCCAGTTGAAATGCTGTGAGAAAGCTCCTTAAACCCGATCCTCTTCTTACCCTCTGCTCTGATCTGTGCATATTGCATTTTCACCGCATGCTGCTGTCAATATTGTACCGGATCGCGGAAAATGACATTTGTCTTGAGCACGAGGAGATTGAAGATAAAATTACCTCCATGCTTTTAAAATGGTGATTACGATGTGCATATGGTACTCATGGCTTGCGCTCTGTTTTTTGCTGAGGCATGCATGTCCATAATGACTTGTTAATGTGTAGCTTATTCTGCTATGTTTTGCCATTTCTGGGTGGCATTTATATAGCAAATCTTTTTCTTACCTTTTTGTATTCTTTGTATTTGTTTTAGCTTGCATTTTAGGCAAATATTCAGCAGCCTTCCAGCTCGTGAAATGAACACTACAAAGAAACAGTGGGGCAGATTTCTTCATTCTGTCCTAAATGTAGACAACCTAATACTACATATAGGTAGGAAGAGGCTGCGCCAGATTTATTGCAGTGGTGCACGCCGTGAGAGAAGCTTGCCCCATTCTGCTAGACCCATAGACACTTCTTTGTGTCACCTCTTGGCTTCCGTACTTTAAAGGGTGTTTCCACAAAGGCACTTCTGCATTACAGATCAGCTCATAGTTGGCTACAAAGCTGACCGTGGGAGAGAATGAGGAGGGTGGTGCTTGAACCTGTGCTCCCCTTTTATTTTATACAGGAGCTCGGAATATAGCTAAGCAAGAGTTCAGCTGTATTAGGAGCTACTATAGGATTGATGCCCCCATAACTATGTGCCCCCATCGCGCAGTGCGCCTATTGAGGCCCATTACACATGTTATGCGCCTCCGTCGGGCAATGCGCCGCTATAGGCGCATTACACATACTACCAACGATATGCCATGCGCCGTGTGTTGCGCAATGTGCCTTTTTTATGCGACGCGCCTTTTTCGGCGCATTAAGATATAGTTTTTGGAAAGGATCGGACTTTACATTGATTTACTGCGCCTAAAACTGGCATGGACATGTCGCCCTTAGTGTGAAGTTAAACTGGACAGTCTTACAATGCTCCATATTTTATATGATATTCATAAATCTGCCGCAGGTTACTTTATGCTACTAATTGCGCCCAAATTTTGATGCATGGCGTCACACACTGTCGCGCCCGTTCCTTCGGAGCCGTGCCCCTTTTGTTGGACAAAGCACAGAAGTGTCTAGAAAGTGTCTAATAAATGTGGTGTACAGCACATGCACCATTATTTTTGGTGCTACTGCCTTGATAAATGTGCCAACTTCTGAATTTGGCATGCAGGTTTTCTGGTACGTTTTGCTCAGTAAATCTACTCATTGCATTTACCTGTTTGGAATCTGCATATTGTTATTTAGGTTGTGAAAAATCCTATTTTATTCATAATTATGTTTATGAATATTTGCATAGTATGTTTCCACTTTCCATGACAAGAGTTTGATAGATTAAATGCCCCCGCTGATTTCTTGCTGCCACATTTGCTATACAACGTTCAGCTGTTTGCCATGTGGCAGCGATCTATGAAGCTTCTTCTATATACTGCAAATTTGCTAGCAAATTCCGTGTGACTGGGTCTGGTTGTTTTCAAATGACATCTTGTATGCATCCAAGAAATCAAACCTATTGTCGTCTAGAGTTTTCACCTTTCACTTGAGACAGCTGGAAACTCAAGTGGGTGAGATTTTAATTCTGCAGAAGAAAATCTGCAAAGAAATTGACCAGCAGTGCATAGTTTTAAATGCACATCATGTTAATTTTGTTGTGTAGCTCAAAAGGGACAGCATCCTCATTAGGAAGCTGCACCATAAAGTGATGTGGAGACTTGCACGCCAGGATGACTCCACTGAAATTGAAATCTATGTAAATAAGCTCAATAGAAAAGTTCAAGGACTCCGGTGCCACCTATTGGATGTAGTCTTTCTGAAGTCACATTCAACTGTCTGAGCCTTGCAATGTGATGAGAATTAGAGTTACATCCAAGAGGTGGTGTAGAGTCCCAGCTCTTTTCTATTGAGCTTATTTAATTATATTTAAATTTTAATGGAGCAATCATGGCTTGTAAGTCTCCACAGACCTTCATGGTGCCTTTCCCTATTGAGAAGCATTACACCTTATGAGCTATATCCAAAGCCTCTGACACAGTCAGCCAGTACTTTACTGTGCACTGAGGGGCAAAACCCTAGAACAGCTGCCTGTAGAAGAGTGTCAAGTTTGGCTACACCCAATCACTTTGCAAGGCTCAGTGAGTCGGATGTGACTTGCGGGACACTTCATCCAGCAGGTGGTACAGAGGCCTAGCTCTTTTCCTTTTAAGCTAATGTGAAAATAATTTTGTTGCAGATTTATTGTTTTCCCTATTGATATCAATGTGGAAGTACCCTGTTTCCTGAAAAGAAGACATTCCCCGGAAATAAGACCTAGTGCATTTTTATTATGCAATTGAGTTTGGCTGCTTATACTGATGTTTGTGATGAAATCACTACAGTATATTAATGCATGTTGGTTTTTGGTTCAACAATAAATGTGAATTCTTGACAGCCCCTAAAAATAAGTCTTAGCTTGTCCTTAGGAGCAAAAATTAATATAAGACACTGTCTTATTTTCGGGGAAACGGGTGACAGTCTGTGATATATCAACAGTGCTGGAAAAATGCTGCAGGTGTGCAGTATAATCGATAAGTGCTGATTTTTTTTTTTTTCCCTCTGGTAATATATTCTGCCCCGAAATTCACAAGACAACATCAAAATCTGCAGCATTCCTTTCCAGACTGGCTCTTCCCTAATAGGCATTATCTAGCCCTGGCAATTAAGTCTCAAATAAACGTGCCATTAGGTGAAATGGTCAATTCACCTAGTCTGGAAACATTTAAAGGGGTTTTGCCACCATGTAATGTTGACGTGGGAACCTCCAAAATGGGTATTTAATCACTTTTCTAAATATATGTGATTACAAAAAGTGAAGACTCTGAGAGCTACCGCATTTCTAAATCCCCCTTAGTTACCTGAAAGCTTCCACTAGACATGACCCAGGAGCCGACAGTCCGCGCTTGCGTGAAACACTTCGTATCTGTTGACAGGCAAAATGAATGAGCTTTTAAGGCACCGGGTAGAAAGTGCAGTCTATGAGGCTGTGTCTTGCTGTATTGAGAATCCACTGTTGTAATGTGATTATTTCACTTAAGTTTTGAGACGCTCCCTTATTCCTCACTCCTTACTCACCCCCTCCCTCTCAACCCTGCAGCCTTCATGACTCAGCGTGATTTGTTGACATTCTCCCTGTGCTGATAAGGAAGGTAAGAAACTTGCGTCCTGGCAAATCCCCTTTAAGCTTGAATAGTCAGATAACCATGTAAGGCTTGATGTACACAGCTAGATTTACAAAATATGTGTAATTTGTGGTAATTTTGTCACATATTAGTGGGTATAGAAAAGTAGATATTGCAATTAAAGGGGTTTTGCCACAAAGTAAGTTGACCTGGGAAGCTTGCAAATGAAATAACAAACATGTTCACCATTCATTATTATTAAAAATTCTGGACCGTTTTTGTTTTAGCTGCTCCTTTAGTGATTCATTGTTTGCAGCTTGTCTCCAGGGGATACGACCGGGGCTGAGGGCGCCTCACTCCTGGTCGCACATGCTTAGACATCAACTCCCTTCTCAGGTAGCTACTGAGTGTTCAAACCCCAGGTGCTATCATTCTACTCCCGTCCTCTGTACTCCTTAGTAATTAGTCAAACAGTACAAATAAAAAAAAAAAAAAGAGACCTCTCTTGATAAAGAGAAAAAACACAGGTTCGGTTCCTGCAGGGATTTGAACCTAGGACCCTTGTGCTGTGAAGCAAAAACATTACCTCTCAGCTACTCACAATTCTTTACATAAACAGACCTTTCTTTGACTAAAGAGAGGAAAGGCCTGGTGATGTCATCCTGCGGGGTCACATGATATGCAATTCAAACAAATCACACATGCCCCCTTCTGAGCACACAGAGCTGAAGAGCTGGATACAGGAGGTATGAAATGAGATCGTGGCAAAACCCCTTCAAGTTAAGGAGACAGAAGTGCTATTGGGGGGCTTTAAGACCGACCTATTGACTGATGAATTGGAAAAAAAAGTGTATACACTGCTGCAATACGATTGGTATTAATATTAAAAGAGTTGATTCACCATGCTGTTTCTCAGAGCCACAGGCAGCTTCAGGTTCACAGTTCATCTCTCTTCCTGGTTAGGCTGTGGATGGTTCTATAGCACTTATTAGCATATCGGTTTCATATTCCTAGCTCTTCTAATTGCACTGACATGAATTCAGGATATGTCATTTATCTAGTGCAGAGGGCTCCAGAGCACAAAGCAAAAAGTGAAAAGTAATCTCCTTAGTTTGTTAGAGATAAAATATTGTTTGTTCTCAAGCTGCCGTCTGTCCTAGTGATGTCTCTCAGAATCAGAAAAGCAGAGCAGGGTGGTAATCAGAAAAACCTGTGTGCACGCAGAACAGATAAAATCTCTCTTCTCTCCTGACAGTAAAAAACAAGACCATGGTATTTAGAAAAAATCTTCAAACACCACAGTATTTCAATGTGGATTTAAAGGGGTTGTCTCACTACATCAATTCATCTCACTTCAGTCCTGTTTTTTTCATTTTTGAATTCTGGGGCATGTTTACTGGCTATTACTGGCCTCCAGTGGCGAGCTGCTGAGGACAGCAGCTTTGTAGCTGTAGCAACCAGCACCTGCAGCCACTGAGGTGAGACGGAACAGGTCTGTAGCTATAGTGACCTGAGGAGCTGATGCAGCACATACAAGAGGGGATATCTAGGAATAGGTAGGACACTGTTAATGGACACATGTTGCAAACTGACTTGTTTTTGCAAGATCTTAAACATAAAATGCAATCCTTGTAGTGAGACAACCCCTTTAAGTTTTTTTTTTTTTTTTTTTTTAACCGTCATCAAATGAATCCCATTCATCTCTTTGGGGTTTTGGACACGGATCCAACATAGAAACTTTTTTTTTTTTTTTACTAGAATGCGGTGGAAGAATGAACATGTTCCAAGTTTTTTTGTACAAACAGCGATTTTCAAATCTAACCTATTAAAAATCTGAGTCGTGGGAACTACAACTCGGATTCTGAATTGAGGTCTATGGGGATGCTTTTACAGTCAGCCTTGGACGGCTTAGAAAATCTGAATCCGTGTCAAGAACTGACTGGAAATGCTTGCCGTGCAGACCGACCCAAAAGCGAACTAATAATAACGTGTTTCCCCATAAATAAGACATCTCCCAAAAATAAGACCTAGTGCAATTTTTTCAGGCTTAGAAATATAAGGTCTCCCCTGAAAATAAGACCTAGTGGCCGTGATTGTTACAGCTCTCCCGACGCCATACATTAACATTAGCAGATCATTTAAATAGGTTTTAGCTTGTATGGGAGGCTACCCGGACAAGAGGTACTCATTTAAGGAAAGTGCTATTGCCAGACATGAGAAATTGGAGCCAATGATTCTAAAAGTAATGTCACAAGAAATTCACCATGAAACTCAGGGTTTGGAGAGTTATGATGATGTCCCAGAAGATGATGACATTGTAAATGTACCATAGATTGTTGTACATGGAAATAGGCACAAGAAATTCTTGATGGAATTCGGCATTTGGCTGGTTATGCTGATGTTTGTGATGACAGGACTACAGTATGTTAATAAATGTTGATTTTTGTTCAACACTAAGGGCCACATGTATGAAAACAGTCTAGGTCTAAAGCTCTCTTTATTGCCCATAGTAACCTATGGGCAAAAAAGTGAGTTTTAGACCTAAACAGTTTTCATACATGTGGCCCGAAATGTGAATTTTTGTTAATTAAAAAATAAGACATCCCCTGAAAATAAGACCTAGCGTGTCTCTCGGAGCAAAAATTAATATACCGTGTTTCCCCAAAAATAAGACACCCCCGAAATTAAGACATAGCAGAGATTTTGTTGAATTCCCTAATATAAGGCACTCCCCGAAAATAAGACATAGCGGAAATCATTGCTGCAGCTCCCCATACACAGGGCTGTCCCTAAGGGTGGGCTAGAGAGAAAGGTGAGGAGAAGGGGGCACGGGTGTTCCCAAGCCCCGCATACTCTGAGAAATGGCCCTGGGACATATTGTTGTAGAGGCGTTTTGAAGGACCTGTGCAAGGAGGTCATGTGACTGTGATGTCATATATATACACACACACACACTGGTATAGCATGCTATAATTGATTTGTGGAAAAATCAGACATCCCCTGAAAATAAGCCCTAGCGCGTCTCTAGGAGCAACAATTAATATAAGACACTTATTTTTGGGGGAAACTGGGTACTAAATGGCAACATTTGACACCGTTTTCAAAGACCTTGCAGTAAAAAGCTACGACAAGGAAAACGAGGTGGGACCACGTCTCTGCAACGGCCCATTGAGTTCAGCAGGTACTGTGTACTATTTTATTTCCCATGTAACCTCTCTGCAGGGGAAAGCAGGACTCGTCAGCTGCTCCCTATGATAATAGCCAATCACTATCCAAATAGGGCAACACCTTACCCAAAAAAAAAACCTTCTATGAGCTACAAAGTTGCCATTGACTGCCTTTATGGTGCAGCCTCTGCCATGAGGCTGTTTGCACTGTCTGTATGTAATTTTTTTTATTTCCTGTTGTGTCGACGGAATGTAATTCTTACTACAATAAAAAGCCTTTCTTAGTGCGAGCTTGAGGTTTCGTGTCTGGAGTAATTAAATATTCCAAGGGAACTAATTGCATGTGGAACAGTCCCTGCGACTAATGAAACAATAGTTTAAAATAGGGCGGCTAATTGTGTTCACTCCAATGCCTCCTCAATATTCCCAACTAAATAGGCTGGTGCCACATAAAGGATAGATAAAGGATGGTTCTTTACAAATGTGTGGAGCCTGGAATGAGGGGACCCATTTAATGGCATCTTTAGGTTGGTCACAATTAATTGGCTGGGCGTGTAATTTTGCTCATTATTCACTCGTGTGTAATTGACCATTCGCTCAGCATGGAAAACCTTTGCTTAACTTTTGACCCGATGCTCATATTTTGTCAGCCTGGAACACGCTGGATCCGTTTTACTGCAGGCGATAAGCGGGAGAGGCGACTAAATGCTTGGGGTGCTTTTAATTTGGCCACCAGGGATGTGTAATGGTAATGGTGTTAGATAGCTACAAAGCGCTGAGGCTTGTTAAAGCTTTCACAGCGAACGGCGGTGGTAAATGGAAATATATGAGGAGTTGATTGAGAATACGTCACACTCGGCTTTCTGCGTTAATAAACTTCAAAGACGGAGGCAAATTAAAACCCTACATCTGTTGTTGGCAGTTGTAGCTCATTAAAACTCTTACCACTTGCACGGCGCTGATATTTAGTGGATGAAAAAAAGCGAGTTTGGATAAGGTCATATCTGGTGAATGGCTGGAATATTACTGGTCTGCTCAATATGTTGACAATTATGCATCTGTTCTGGAGCTCATGGAGCCACTTATATCTTGGCATGGTCTTAACTTATGTCTTGTTTAGGATCATTTTCATTATTTTAATAAAAAAAAAAAACCGTTGTCTCATCCTTTCTTTCACACTCCCATTAGTTTCATAAAGACATTAGATAATGATTTCCTAAATAGCCAGTTAGTTAACATGTAGTGATGTGTGCTGCGGCCTTGAAATTACAATCACCATCATTCCATAGTGCAGTTTACAAAGTGAAGCTACTACTTGTTTCATCATCGAATTTGTGGTTAAAAGCTAGGGAAGAGCTCTCCTTAGGGAGAGCGCCTATATAGGCGTGTGGAGATTCGAAATGGCCTTTTGCACTCCACAAAGCATCTGCATATCACAAGGCATTATGGGAAAGGAGCTGAGAAGCTCAGGCGTCCTCTGTTGGATTTGTTACATCCAACAGAGGACGTTTGGGCTTCTCAGCTCCTTTCCCATAATGCCTTGTGATATGGTCAAAAGCTAGTGAGACTGCAATTTCAAGCAAGGCTTGAACTTGGGCTACATCGGAAATGTAAGTCTGGATAATTGCTAGATGGTTAAATAGGATTGGTCTGTTTCAGCCTATAGCTAGCAGTTGATACACGACTCACAAAAAGTTAGGGATGTTTGGCTTCTGGTTGAAATTTCAGGATGCAAACATAATCCAATATCAGCAGCACTCTACTAGCACTAAAAACAGTCAATACAAAACACATAGAGTAGGTTCCCATCAGTATTGAGGTCGTCTTGCTGATGACAGATGGGCTGATCACAGTTTTGATCAAAATGTCCTCTAAGAACCTCAATTTTTCATGTATCTAAAGTAGCAGAAATGCTTTTCCAATAATGCCTACGTTTCTTTTGACTTTAGTGCTAGTAGTGTTCTGTTGATATTGGATTGTTTGTATTTTACTGCCACAGCACTGTGCACCTATGCTGATTTTTTAATTTTTTTTTATTTTACTTTTTGGATGTGCAGAACAAACATTGTTTTTCTAGAAATTTCAGGATGAACATACAAATTTTCGAAAAATACTAAATGAGACCATCTCTTAACTTTAGAATGCACATGTCCCACTGTTCTATGTTTCAGTACTTTTTGCAAAATGCCCAACAGGTGGTGGTCCTGAATCACCCAATAAATGTAAGGGTCAATTTGAATTGGGATTTAAACAGTCCTTCTCATCATGCTATTCACATATTGACATCATGGGACCAAGACAGCACCTTATAATTGATCAACAGTACCTCACCATTGTGAGGCTTCAAGCAGGTTGTTCTCAGATGGAAGTGGCCACTGAGCTTAGTGTCAGTGTGTCATCAGCAGGTTCCAACAGAGATACAGAGAGACTGGAAGAGTCACAGAAAGGCAAAGAAGTGGACGTCCTTTGGCTACATCACGCACTGACGACCGCTTCATTGTACACAATGCCCTGCGGAACCGGATGATGAACACCACACAAATCCAGGCACAATTAAGGGAGGTGAGAGACAACCAAGCTCAAATCAGACCATTTGTAACCGTTTACATCAGCGCGGTCTGCGTTGTAGACGACTGGCAAGTGTTCCTGATCTGTCTAATACATCGTGTTCTTGACGTGTCCTGCATCGTTGGCAGCCATCGTTTCTGCTCAGAATAAATCAACTTCAGCGCTGAGGACCAGTGGTCCAGCAAAGATGCTCCCATTTACATGCGAGACGCTGATGCCTGTGCCTAGTGGTGTGGTCAGGTACCCCTGCTGGTCGTCTAGCATGCAGACCACGCTGATGTAAACCATTATGAATGGTCTGATGCGACACTTGGTTTCCTCTCCCCTAAACCTGTTTGGAGTTGCCTCAGATGGTCTCATTTAGTGCAGTTAAAAAAAAAAATCAATATATGTTAATGTTCATCCTGAAATTTCAAACAAAAGCCAAATATCCATAACTTTTTGTGAGTAGTGTATCTGAATACCTGCTAGAGCACAGGTGTCAAACTGCGGCCCTCCAGCTGTTGGGAAACTACAACTCATATCATGCATTTGTATAATCTATAACCGTGGGCATCATGGGAGTTGTAGTTTCCCAACAGTTTGACACCCCTGTGCTAGAGGGTTGACTAAGTTGGGTCTGTTTAAGCCTAGATGTCTAACTACATGATAAATGGTTGAATGAGTGTGGTCCATTTTTGCCTATGACTAGCAGTAGATGTCTGAATACATACAAGACAGTTGAAGAGGTTTGGTCTTGTCTAAGCTTATGGCTCATGTTAGATGTCTGAGTAAAGTCTAGATAGTTGACTAGGTTTGGTCCATTTAAGCCTATGGCTAGTGGTAAATGAACACATGCTAAATAGGTGACTGGGTTTCGTCTGTTTTAACCTGTGGCTGGCGGTAGACATCTGAATACCTGCTAGGTGGTTGACTAGGTTGGGTCTGTTGCCTATGGCTGGCGGTAGACATCTGAATACCTGCTAGATGGTTGATTAGGTTGGGTCTGTTGCCTATGGCTGGTGGTAGACATCTGAATACCGCCTAGAAGGTTGACTATGGTTGTCTTGTTTTGCCATGTGGCTGGCGGTAGACATCTGAATACCGCCTAGAAGATTGACTAGGTTGGGTCTGTTGCCTATGGCTGGTAGTAGACATCTGAATACCTGCTAGATGGTTGACTATGTTGGGTCTGTTGCCTATGGCTGGTGGTAGACATCTGAATACCTGCTAGATGGTTGACTAGTTTCGTCTGTTTTAGCCTGTGGCTGGCGGTAGACATCTGAATACCTGCTAGATGGTTGACTAGGTTTCGTCTGTTTTAGCCTGTGGCTGGGGGTAGACATCTGAATACCGCCTAGATGGTTGACTAGGTTGGGTCTGTTTAAGCCCATGGCTTGCAACAGGCGTCTAAATACCATCTGTCAAGTATTCAGACATATCTAGCTGACGGATGGCTCAGTGCTAACGTGAACACATCCTGAATATAGAAAACATTTATCACTCAGAATACACTGGAGGAAACTCAAGCGAAATCTACAGATTAGTTGCCAAGGGAGACACCAATGCTTAATCCGTCTCCTCTTTTCAAGGTTGGGTCTGTTGCCTTGGCTGGTAGTAGACATTAAATCCCTGCTAGATGGTTGACTAGGTTGGGTCTGTTCTATGGCTGGGGTAGCATTGAAACCTGTGATGGTTGACTAGGTTTCGTCTGTTTTAGCCTGTGGCTGGCGGTAGACATCTGAATCCCTGCTGTGGTTGATTATTGGGTCTGTTGTATGGCGGTGGAAAAACCCTGAATCCTGTGATGGTTGTTAGGTTGGGTCTGTTCCCTGTGGTGGCGGTAGACATTGAATACTGCTAGAGGGTTTGACTGGTTGGGTCTGTTGCCTATGGCTGGTGTAGAATCTAAATCCCTGCTAGATGGTTGATTGGTTGGGCTGTCCCTTGGCTGGCGGTGAAATCTGAATACGCTAGATGGTTTTTGACTGGGTTTGGGGTCTGTTGCCTAGGGTGGTAGTAGAATCTGAATACCTGTGATGGTTGCTAGGTTGGGTCTGTTGCCTATGGTGGTAGTAGACATCTGAATACGTAGATGGTTGTGTTTCGTCTTTTTTGCCTGTGGGCTGGCGGTGACATCTGAATACGCCTAGATGGTTGACTAGGTTGGGTCTGTTTAAGCCCATGGCTTGCAACAGGCGTCTAAATACCATCTGTCAAGTATTCAGCTATTAGCTGAGGATGGTCAGTGCAAAACGTGAAAAACCCCTGTATAGAAAAACATTTATCACTCAGAATAAGGGAGGAAATAAAGCGAAATTAAGATTAGTTGCCAAGGGAGACACCAATGCTAAATCGTCTCCCTCTTTTCCAAGATGTATTTAGCGAACGTGAAGAATTAGACTCCTATTCCCTGAAGTGCAGTTTCTGTGTCGTTGTGTCTCTACATTCAGTGCCGTCAGGATGCATTTGCCCCTCTCTGGTTTCTTCCATCCTTGATCATTTTCAGTTTTACATATTTGAGATCATCCAAGTAATATATGATGTAGACAACACAAGTAAATAGAATCTGAAGCTTTTAAATGATCTCCCCATTTATTATTGCTGAGATTTATTCAAAATCTGTATTACTCATGTAAAAAAGTAACTGCCCTCTAAACCTGATATCTGGTTGTGCCAGTAACAACTGCAATGAAATGTTTGTGAGAACTTCAGGGAAGTCTTAGGACTTGTCCCCACAGCAAGGGTTATTGGTCGGTGTTTCAGACCGTTTCTAAAACCGCAAAATTGACTGTAATAGAAAATCCATTTGGCAGTCCCCACTGAACGGATATTCTGTCGAATGGTTTTTGACACCACCGGTGTTCCCAAAAACTTATAACATGTTCGTTCTTCCGCCCGGTTTTTGGGCAGGACATGAACATGTGAATGTGAAGGGGGCGGCTTAATCCGTAAACCGAGTACAAAAGCCGCCCCCTTACGTACTAAAAAGGGACAAAATATTGGTCGATATTTTGTCAGTGCCGTTGGAACGCACCCTTATTCTAGGTTATGCTCGACTTCTGTGGTCTCTGATTGGGTGCCGTGAAGGTACCTGACCGACGATGATTTTTATTTATGAAATTCAGAGTTTGGCTGCTTATGCTGATGTTTGTGATGAAATCCCTACAGATTATTAATAAATGTGGATTTTTGTTCAACTGTAAATGTGAATTATTGTTCATAGAAAAAAAAAAAAACATCCCCTAACAATAAGTCTTAGCTCGTCTTTAGGAGCAAAAATTAATATAAAACACTGTCTTATTTTCGGGGAAACCGGGTATGAAGATGTCACATTAGACTGTTAGGCCATGTTCACACGGCTTAATATGGGCCGTATTTCGGTCCGTAATTGCGCGCCGAAGTGCGCCAATTACGGGCTGAAAACGGCCCATTCATTACGGTAATTCACAGTTCTCATCGAGAACTATGGATTACGTCTCCTCTCCCCGTCCGGCGAAGCCGCCGGGCGGGGAGATAATTGACATGTGAATTACTAGCGGCGTATACGCGCCGCTGGCAATTCAAGTCTATGGGCCGGCGAAGTGCCGGCCCCCCGCTCCCGCCCCGGTCACACGCCGTAATTACGCCCTGCAAATACACCGTGTGAACATGGCCTTACAGGTTCGCCAGGACATGAGGGTGATACATTGGTTTTGACAGCATCATATTTGTCAGTGATATCCAGGGCTTAAGGATTTGAGCGAGGTCAGCAAGGTGTGAATGGTGTTGGCTGAGATTGAGTGAGCGCAGCTGATATGTTTTCATTAGGAAAACATTTTCTTTCATGTGACTCCACTGCATCCTCCCTCTTGTTAGCTCGGAGCTTGGACTGATTATAAATAATTTATGAGCATTGTTTTCTCTCCTTATTTCCATGTGGAAAGCGTCAGGTGCTTTAGTCGTAGCCAGGGCAGATTAATGCCCAGGAAACAGCTGATAATGAAGAATGGATCATAATTTCTAATGTAACAATAGCAATAATGCATAGCCTGAGGCCATTGTTTGTAGTTATTCAGCATGCATTTATTCTTCTGTCTCATTCTGACATAGTTAAAAATCAGCTGCGGGGCGGTATTCATCTTGTCATGGAAAAAGAGCACAAAGAAAGTACAAGAATGATCATTTATTAATTGTTTAGAACTGCAGAAACATGGAAAAAAACAGCATTGCGAATCCTTTCAGTAACTTTGTGCATTTACACACCAATGTCAATCAGGGGATTCTATAGCTTTCAAAAAGATAGAAACACGGGGGAGCTTTAGACAGCTTTTTTAATGCAGCATATTTTGTTATTATCCACGAAATAAGCATTCTTCTTTGTCATCTCTGCTTCCACTAGGGAACTTAAAGGGGTTGTCTCACTACATTGATTCATCTCACCTCAGTCCTGTTTTCTTGGTTTCATTTGAATTCAGGGAATGTTTACGGACTTCTACTAGGCTGCAGTAGAAATCAGGTCTGTAGCTATAGCAACCAGTACTGGCAGCCTATCAGGAGAGATCAAACAGGTCTGTAGCTATAGCAACCAGTGCTGGCAGCCTATCAGGAGAGATCAAACAGGTCTGTAGCTATAGCGACCTCAGGAGCTGATGCAGCCCATACAAGGGGGGATATCTAGGAATAGGTAGGACACTGTTAATAGACATATATTATAAAGTGACTTGTTTTTGCAAGATCTTTAACATAAAAAGCAATCCCTGTAGTGAGACAACCCCTTTAAAGTGGTGTCTTGCCATACTGTTTCAGGCTGGGGGTGGTTCTACAGTAGTGATTGACATATCAGCTTTGCTATTCCTAGCTGATCCTTTAAGGGCCTGTCTACACGGCATAGTTTTACAGTCAGATTTTGACACTGATTTCGGATTTTGAAAACGGTGAAAATCCTTCTGTGAAACCTTTCCTATAGACCTCAATAGAAAATGTGAGCTGTAGTCCACAATGCTAAGATTTTCTGAGGTGGGATTTCAAAACCGAAGGCTTGGAGAAAAATTTTGAAACGCATTCTTCCACCAAATTTACTGCAGAAAATGTACTATTCAAATGTTAAGAATCCGAAAAAATGGGCCAAAAACTAACACGGAGAGTAAAATACTGGTCGGTTTCTGATTTAGAATCTAACCAGTATTTTTTCTTGATGTGTGGACGCAGCCTTACAGTGACAGCGCTGGAGGTGTATAAACTGTAGTGCACAAGGCTGCAGAGTTCTAAAGGATTAGAGCTCGTCAGTAAGTAAGCTCCTATCTTTCAGATCAGAAACAGCAGGGAGTAAGGTCACCATCATGGCCGTTGCTATCACCTGTAAGAGCAGAGAGAGGTGGCAGGTAACTTGGGAAGCTTGTGTGCGCAAGCAGGAGGTGAGAGCTGAAGATAATAGCCATGTATTTGCTAATAATATTTATTTATCTTTGCCTACATATTTAATGCTAATCAATAAAACAAGAATACCAGTTTCCAAGACACTTAAAACCTCCAACTGTGCTAAAATAGAAGATTAACCCATATTTACCTCATCACCACTGTTCCAGAGCTCTAGTGTTCCCCCAGGGTTCCTCACTGATGATGTCATGTTCATAGATCACATGATGATGCTGCAGCCAATCACTGTACATGCAAACATGTGACTGCTGAGGCCAGAGGAGGGAGGGTTGGGGGAGGAACACCGAGAGCTGGAACAGTGTTGATGGGAGAGGTGAGTATAAGTTAATTTTCTATTTTCGCACAGTGGGAGCTAGCAGCATGCAACATGCAGAAGAGCCGCAGAACCATGCAAGGGAGATTTGCACTAGTGCAGAAATATTGATGAACAACCACTCCCACACCTACTATCCATTAGGGGGGAGGCTGCTTAAAATTATACTTACACATAGATAATACTTTTTTATAGGATTCCAGTCATGTGCTTTCATATATTACACCATGCAGGCTTACAGCCTATTGATGAAACCCAGCACACTTCAAGTGACCGACAAATTATGCACCCTATGCTACCTATAGAAGCCTTATCTATGTGCAATTGTAATACTGTCAATCACCTCCCTCATAAATAGTAGTACTGATAAACAACCAAAATTTGGAATACTCTCAATGCTGGACAAGTGCTTCACTTTGCCTTGTAGATCTTACTTAACCCTCTAAATATTGCATACCTGAGGTCTTGCAATGCAGAGATCCTAGGGGATGGAGCTCTTCTGGTCTTGTTCCACATGACATCCTAGGGCCATGCAAATATGTTGTCATGGTTCTCCTTTCCCTGTTAATATAGGTACTCCACACTAGAGGATCCAGAAAAGGACAAGAGGGGAGGGGGGGGGGTTTCATCATTTACACGGAAGCTTAGGTGAACACTCCATGCAGAATTGTAGGTTATCAGTGTTGGGAGAATTTTTAGTATAAGAGCCATCCATTGGATGGAACCACATGGGGGGCTCTACATCCTAGTGAGGTTTCCAAATTATTCTAGGATATCAAGGTGCTGCACCAAGAAAGAGATCACACCATGCTGAAGTTGGTGTGAATACACTTCCTGTCTTTATTATCAAAAATCGCAGGTTTTATAGTCTGTGTTAGGCCGTGTTCACACGGCTTATTCCCGACGGATTTGTGAGCCGTATTGAGCGCACAAATCCGCCGTGAATAAGGGGCGGGACGGGGGCGGGGCCGGAGCGCGGCGGGGGCGCCGCTCCCGGCCCCATAGACAATGCATTGTTTATGCGCGTACGCGCCGTAAATAATGTGCATGTCCGTTTCTCCCCGCCCGGCGGATTCGCCGAGCGGGGAGGAGCGACGGAATCCACTGTTCTCTATGAGAGCCGTGGATTACCGTAATGACTCCGAAGGATTGGCGCCGTACTGAAGCGCAAATCCGGCGCGGAGTACGGCGCCAATCCGCGGCAATATAAGCCGTGTGAACAAGGCCTTAGTGAGATAAGAAATCAACACATGGGCATAGCTGTTGGTCTGTGATTGTTTACATCCTTATTTGGGACATACTCCCTTTAGCTCAGGAATGTCCGGATCTTGGGTGTAGTTCCCTGAAGAAGGCTTCTTGGATTATACAGCAGTTATCTCTACAAGCATAATATGTAGCAGCCATTTTAGAGACACATTAGAAAAAAGTTATACAGGCAGCTTTTATGTGCCATGTTCAAAGGCATACGTGGTATTATACTAGCTTATACATTAAATTGAGACACAAAGGATCACATGTACAACACTTTTATTCCCATCCACAGCACCTGTAATGCAGGATACTAAGATATAAGCATTTGGTCCTACTTTAATAAACCTCTTCATCTATGAAATCGCCTCGTTAGCTGCTCAGAGGAATACATTTTATTCAGGGGTATTGTTTGGGAGTAGAAGCTTCTTCATAAAAGGCAGTGCCCCCAATAGTCGCCTGGTGTGGTTTTGTGTCATTTTCTTAGATTAGTTCTGAAAGTTCCCCAGATTCCTTTTTTCTGAGAAGATAAAGATTCAGTTTACTTAGCCATGTTTTGATCGATCCACAGCGCTGGGAGTCAATCTGAATGCTTAATTCACATTGTGTTCGATAAACACTGTCCTTTTATCTGCAGATGGAGGATTCCATAAATGGTCTACGTTCTCGCTTTCATCCTACATCCCTTATTGACTTTTCCAGCATGCTTACCTGGCAGGACACCTTTTTGTGGTTATAAGGTGCTGCCAACAAAGCAAAATGAAGAGCTGATAGTTTTGCTATCATTTAGATGCTTGCACATTACAGTCTTTGGAAATTTTTACAGCTAATACAGTTTTCAGACAATGTTGAAATTGTTTAGCTTTTGTAGTGGCAACATGCATTAGACTATGCCTGCCATCAAACACACGTACTATCTATGCCTCAGAGGTTTTCTATTACAGATTGGGCTTTTTTGCTTCTATACGGCAACTATTCTCTGCAGCACTGTTAACGGAAAGTAATCAATCATCTAAGTCCATGTAACCACTCAGATTCAGCTCTACTAGGCATATATACATGATGGGCTACTGGTTTCCTACAAAGTTAGTCTGTTGGAATGGGCCTAAAACCGCCCAAAAATAGAATATACAAAGTACAATGAGATATTGACCTTTTGTGAGAGGAACTCCGGGCTTCATTGCTACAACAGTGGGGCAGATTTATCAATGTGGTCTAAGGCTTTGTTCACACATCTCAATTGCGGGATGTATTTCGCCCTGCAATTACGCCGTGTGCTCAGGAGCGGGGGGGGGTGGGGGGGGAGGGGGCTGGCAACTCGCTGGCCCCATAGACATGCATTATTTTCGGTGCGTATATGCTGTGAATAATTGACATGTCACTTTTCTCTCCCCGCTCGCCGTATTGTGCGAGCGGGGAGAGGAGACGTAATCCATAGTTCTCTGAGAACTGTGGATTACCATAATGACTGGGACGTATTTTGCCCCGTATTTCACACAGTACGGCACGAAATACGGGGCGAGATACGGCCCAAAATAAGTAGAGTGAACATAGCCTAAGGCTACGTCCACACGGCCAAGATAAAATACTGGTCAGATTCCAACCCAGTATTTTACACTCCGTTTCCATTTTTTGGCCCGGTTTTAGGCCACGGTTTTCAGCTCCAACTGTCCCATTAACATTGAATAGTACATTTTCCGACACTTTCAGAGTGAAATCAGGCAGAAGAATGAACATGTTCCAGGATTTTTGCAGAACTGTCGGTTTTGAAATCGGACCTCAGAAGGTTGAAGCTGTGTGGACTACAGCTTGGATTTTCTTCGAGGTCTATGGGGATGGTTTACAGTCATTTTTTCACCGGTGTCAAAAACAGACTATAAATCTTTGCCGTTTAGACCAGACCCCAATTCTTAGACAGTGTAAACTTAGACAGTCTTAAAATGCGCCACATTTATCATAGTGTTGATAGATTTGGCAAATGTTCAGATTGTCTAGACAAGTTTATACCTTCTATTAGTTGGCTTGCTTTGTATCACTAATTTTTGTGCATGGCATCGCATATCAATGCTCGGTCACACCACCTTCCACACCTTTTTATCTAGGCCACAACTCTTTTGTCGAACGAGATACAGAAATGTCCAGAAATTCTTTAAAACAGATAATATACGTGGTGCAAAACATGTATGCCAGTATTTTAGCACAAATTATGCCAGAATTTTGGCACAACTGCCCTAATATCTGTGCCCTATTACCTCCACTGAGTATTTTGACTAAAATTTCCTATTTTGCACCAAGTGTAAGGCTTCATTCACATTACGTTTCTTGCCCCCTTCTGAGTATCCTTTAGGATTCTATACAAACGTTATCACAACAGGGCTATAAAGTTCTGTAGGGCAAACATTGTCCAGATAGGACTATGTTTGTCCTGTTTACCAAACATACATGCTTTTTGCATGGCCACTTCTCCATTCAGAACAAAAGTTTTGGGGGGCTGTTTTGGAGATAGGTACGGGTCCCATATACACTCACCGGCCACTTTATTAGGTACACCATGCTAGTAACGGGTTGGACCCCCTTTTGCCTTCAGAACTGCCTCAATTTCTTCGTGGCATAGATTCAAACAAGGTGTTGCAACGATGCTCAATTGGTACCAAGGGGCCCAAAGAGTGCCAAGAAAATATTTCCCCACACCATGACACCACCACCACCAGCCTGAACCGTTGATACAAGGCAGGATGGATCCATGCTTTCATGTTGTTGACGCCAAATTCTGACCCTACCATCTGAATGTCGCAGTAGAAATCGAGACTCATCAGACCAGGCAACGTTTTTCCAATCTTCTACTGTCCAATTTCGATGAGCTTGGGCAAATTGGAGCCTCAGTTTCCTGTTCTTAGCTGAAAGGAGTGGCACCCGCTGTAGCCCATCTGCCTCAAAGTTCGCCGTACTGTGCGTTCAGAGATGCTCTTCTGCCTACCTTGGTTGTAACGGGTGGCTATTTGAGTCACTGTTGCCTTTCTATCAGCTCGAACCAGTCTGCCCATTCTCCTTTGACCTCTGGCATCAACAAGGCATTTCCGCCCACAGGACTGCCGCTCACTGGATGTTTTTTCTTTTTCGGACCATTCTCTGTAAACCCTAGAGATGGTTGTGCGTGAAAATCCCAGGAGATCAGCAGTTTCTGAAATACTCAGACCAGCCCTTCTGGTACCAACAACCATGCCACGTTCAAAGGCACTCAAATCACCTTTCTTCCCCATACTGATGCTCGGTTTGAACTGCAGGAGATTGTCTTGACCATGTCTACATGCCTAAATGCACTGATTTGCTGCCATGTGATTGGCTGATTAGAAATTAAGTGTTAACGAGCAGTTGGACAGGTGTACCTAATAAAGTGGCCGGTGAGTGTATAAGGCCTGCACCTATCTGACATTGGTGGCGTATCCTGTCGATATGCTATCAATGTCTTTAATGGTAAAAACCCCTTTAGATATGTCAAACCCTTTTCACTGGAGGCCACATCAGCGTTGATTGCCCTCAATGGGCCATTTGTAACTGTTAGACTGTATAAATGTAACTATTCCTTAACATATTGTTTAATAACCATAGGTACCAAATGGAAGTGTCCTAGCGGGCTTTCTAGGGTGTATGGGTTGCTTATAAAGTAGTTGAAACTCTTCCGCCAGAAATGTTAGGGTGCCCCATTTGGTCAGTAAAAGGCCCAAATGCCCTTTATGGTTATAGAATAGGCAGTCTCCTCTTGATTTTTATTACCAAGCTTCCTGCCCTTAGGGTAGTTTCGATGCCTGGGTGGTGCTGTCAGAGCTGTGGTGGCGGCTTTGAGTTGCTAAACAGAATGATGAGGAAGGGCATGCTGGCGCTCCAAATCCAAGAAGATGCCCACTCTATTCTGGTGGCACTGCCTCTGCCAAGCACTGGCTGTGTTCTCCAGGGAAAGTGTAGAGCTGTTTTTTCTACGCCCGGATCTTGTCCATCGATGCTCGCTGTGTCTAAGTTCTTGCAGGCCACATAAAATAACATGGAATGGCGAATTCACCCTACCGGCCTTAAATATAACACTTAAGTAAGGTTTAGGTGGGATCATAATATACTTAGGAGCTGTTCACCTGGTGTGATGATTATTATTATTTTTGAGTGCCCTTGGTTCCAGAGTGCTGTACATTTGGGTAACATACATAATAGGTCAAACAAGGTGACAAATTAATAACAACTGGTACAGAAGGAGAGAGGTCCCTTCCCGTGAGGGCTTACACTCTAAAAGGAAGGTGGGAAGAGACAATGGGTGAGGAGCAGACATGTTTGTGGGGTGGAGTAGTGGCAACGGGGTTATTGTTGGTTATAGGAAATCCTGAAGAGCTGGGTTTTCAGGTTACCTTTGAGGCTAGCGAGAGTGTGGGAGAGTCTGATGTTGGGGCAGTGAGTTCCAGAGTGTGGGGGAAGCACGGGAGAAGTCTTGGAGGCGGCTATGGGAGGAGCTGAGAAGAGGAGAGCAGAAAAGGATTTGTAAAGTGCTGCGGAATATGTTGGCGCTATATAAATAAAGATGATTATTATTAAAAGGCGGTCCTGTGAGAAGTGGAGGTTGCGTGCGGGGAGGTATCTGGAGATTAAGGCAGAGATGTATGGAGGGGAGTGGTTATGAAGAGCCAAGGTTGATAACTTGAACACCGTATTTGTGTGTAGGATGCAAAAGTGGTAGACCACAATTTTGTGTTCTGCACGGAAATTGTAAACAGCTAGAAATAGAGCAAATGTAATCCAGATAGGACTATGTTTGATCTATTGATCTGTATGGGGCAGCAGCTTCTATATTGCGGTATCAGTTGAGGGTACATTTTTTCATGGTACTCCGACAGATACTACAGGTGATGTGTATAACACTGTAGGAGCAGCCGGATTTTTGGTTTTTTTACAGAAGGGGGTTGAGTGGTTTTTGTAAACCTTGGATGGACAATCACCTTGGACTTTTTTTCATGCTATTAACTTTGACTAGAGAACTGAAGCAACTGAAAACCAATTCTTAGTCTATACACATTAAACTTTTTCATTTATGTTTCTGAACTTTTGCTAAAAAAAAAAAGTTACCAGGTGCTTCCTAGCGCTTTAAATTGACAATATTTGGTAAATGCCAATAAAATTTCCTAGCGCTATATCCAGTTTGTGCCAAGATTGAAACCTTGTGGTCTGTTAGCTATATCCAGACCTGAAAAAGTGTGTCAAAAGCGCTAAAGACTGGTGATCGATAAAAGAACTTTATTTAGAACTACGCATAATCGCTGCGACCAATATACCTCTAGAGACCCTTTGATTATTATCTAAGGGGCTACATTGCAGATGGTGTATGTAAAATATCGTATTTTTATATACTGCTTTCAATTATTTAAAGGAGTTTTATCGTTTGAACTGTTCGGGCTCTTCAGCTAATTCTCTGAGATTGAATTTGAAATCCAGGGGCGAGTCTCGCCTCTCAGCAGGCGTGTCTCTCCTCCCAGGAGGCGTGTCTCTCCTCACTGAAGAACTGTGACATCATCATTCTGGGTGAGGCAGTAGAAGCAGAAGGATGCCTGCAGAGAACAGCTCCTCAGCCTCCTACATGCTTCTTATGTGTCTGCAGAGCTTCAAGCTGACTCCACAAGCTCCTTGCTGTGCTATAAGCAGTTATACAGTCAGCCTGAACTGATGAGACATGTGAGGAGTGTACACTGCCTCCCCCCCCCCCCCCTTCCCCTATGTTACCAGGCAGCAGACTGGGTTATATGGATCAATGCACTCTGCCCTCCCCACCTACTCTCCCCCTATTAACAGACAGGATACTCTATAGTACTGTGTTATATGAGGGGATCTGTGACTTAAACTGCCAGTTATTGCCCAGATCGTTCACCCTAGAGCTGGGAGATGTGTATAGAGCCAGCAGACCTTGGTTTTACTATTGATTTTAACAGCTCAGAGGGGAGAAAATCCAGAGTGTACAGGCAGAAAAACACAGCTCAGGGGGCGTGTCTGGGGTGATGCCTGTCTGGGGGCGTATCCCAACAGGTTGAATGAAATGTCAACCAGCCAATCACAGTCCAGGGGGCGTGTCTAGGGGCGGGATCCGGCCAGGGGCGTGTCCCAACCAGCAGCAGCAGAAATAGAACACAGATGCATAGAAAAGCTCATATCTGCTAGACCAAGTAACTGAGGTAATGCAACCCAATTACAGAAGTGCTTATTTTTACTGTCCCCATAATCTGAGACATGAAGACATGATCTTTGTAGCGATACAACCCCTTTAACAATTTACTGTATGCAGTCTAAGGAAACTTTTACTAACTAGAAACTGCCAACAAGCTGCTGTTGACGGATCTGTTCTTATTGTATGTTTATTGTTTTATGTAGTATTTTTGGCATCTTAAGTCACAAATATTATTGTCTGACTGACATAATAGGCTGATAATAGACTAACCAGCTCGTTTCTATAGCATTAAAAGTCTCTTGCCACTCCAGTGCCAATACTCTGGTTGCCCCACCAGTTCTTATTTTTCCTATAGTGTTTTGGCTGAACATGTGACAACAGCATTCAACTATTTGTGGTCAGTGACTGGCTGCAGTATCATGGGAATGTTCAGCTGGTCACTGGGTGAGGAAAAGTCCAACATGGGCCACTAGAACATCAGTGCTGGAGCAGCAGAGGATTTAAAGAGAACCTGTCACATAGTTTATGCCCCCTTGCTGAGGACAGCACAAGCTAGTGTCAGACCTGCTGTTCCCAGCGCTGTGCCCCTTATTCTGTAAGATGCTGGCGTTTTAGAGTATTTACTCCTCAAATCTTATTCATGAGTAGGTATTATCCCCGCCCACCAAAGACTAGCCCCGCCCATCTGGCAGGTAGTCACATTTCTACCTATTCAAAGTAATAGGTTTATCAGTTGAGGTGGGCGGGGCTAGCCTCAGGTGGGTGGGGTTTGAAAAAACGGACTCTTTTCATTACTCTTTTTTGGCTGAAAACTGCAAATTTGGGCATTAAATACCCTAAAACTGCAGCATCTTGCAGAATAAGGGACACAGCGCTGGAAACAGCAGGTCTGACACCAGCATGTGCTGTCCTCAGGAGGGGAGCATAAACTATGTGACAGGTTCACTTTAACAGATGAATAATGTTTGGTTTAACACTTGAATCTGAAAGTAGTATTCATAATGTGGTTTTACATTTATTAATACCGATAGGTCCTGGGGGCGGAGGTCCTCATATATGTCCATTTGGTGTGCTTCCTGTGGAAAGTTTGGAGTAGTTGTATGACATAATGGCAATGCATGTGAGGGGAGAGCGCAAGAGACTGTCCTAAGGCTCCGTCCACATGACGAGTATTTCAAGTTGGAATTCTCCCCATTAACCTCAATAGAAAATACGTGTTGTCTTAATTACAGTGAGTTTTTAAGGCTATGTTCACACGGCTTAATTGCGGGATGTATTTCACCCCGCAATTATGGCGTGTGTACGGGTGGGGGTGGGGGGGGGACAGTAGCTCGCTGGCCCCATAGACATGCATTATCCACGGTACATATACACCGTGAATAAGTAGCATAACACTTTATCTATTTCTTTATTTCGCGAGAGGGGAGAGGAGACGTAATCCATAGTTCTCTATGAGAACTGTGGATTACCGTAATGACTGGGGCGTATTTCAGCCTGTAATTCGCGCAGTACGGCGCGAATTACGTGCTGAAATACGTCCCAGAATAAGCCGTGTGAACATAGCCTAAGAGTAAGTAAACTTAGAACCTGTTCATTCTTCCCATCGTGTGTAAAACGCGTCAAAAACATTTGTATGTCGTTTTGGATGCAGATCCGCGTCCAGAACCCCATAGAGATGAATGGGACAAGTTTTCTGATTGTAAATCCGCCAGAAAAAAAACCACCTAAATCCACATAAAATATTTGTTGAAAACAATCGTCGGACGTGGTACAATCTGACAAGACTATATATATATATATATATATATATATATATTTATATATATATATATATATATATATATATATATATATATTATATATATATATATATACACTCACCGGCCACTTTATTAGGTTACCATGCTAGTAACGGGTTGGACCCCCTTTTGCCTTCAGAACTGCCTCAATTCTTCGTGGCATAGATTCCACAAGGTGTTGCAACGACGCTCAATTGGTACCAAGGGGCCCAAAGAGTGCCAAGGAAAATATTCCCCACACCATGACACCACCACCACCAGCCTGAACCGTTGATACAAGGCAGGATGGATCCATGCTTTCATGTTGTTGACGCCAAATTCTGACCCTACCATCCGAATGTCGCAGCAGAAATCGAGACTCATCAGACCAGGCAACGTTTTTCCAATCTTCTACTGTCCAATTTCGATGAGCTTGGGCAAATTGGAGCCTCAGTTTCCTGTTCTTAGCTGAAAGGAGTGGCACCCAGTGTGGTCTTCTGCTGCTGTAGCCCATCTGCCTCAAAGTTCGCCATACTGTGCGTTCAGAGATGCTCTTCTGCCTACCTTGGTTGTAACGGGTGGCTATTTGAGTCACTGTTGCCTTTCTATCAGCTCGAACCAGTCTGCCAATTCTCCTTTGACCTCTGGCATCAACAAGGCATTTCCGCCCACAGGACTGCCGCTCACTGGATGTTTTTCCTTTTTCGGACCATTCTCTGTAAACCCTAGAGATGGTTGTGCGTGAAAATCCCAGGAGATCAGCAGTTTCTGAAATACTCAGACAGCCCTTCTGGCCCCAAAAACCATGGCACGTAAAAAGGCACTCAAATCACTTTTTCCCCATTGATGGGGTTGAACGCAGGAGATTGTCTTCCCTTGTCTACTCCCAAAATTCACTGGTTCCCCGCCATGTGATTGGCTGATTGAATTTGTTAACAAGAGTTGGACGGTGTCCTAAAAGGGGCCCGGGGTGAAAATTTTATTTTATTATATATATATATTTACACACAAAAATTTTTTGACGTTTTTTTGAAAGTAATTTGTACATGTGACCCCGGGGTTTATTTGTTTGTTTTGGGGGTTAAACAGCAGTTATGCCTGAATTAATTCAGGCCATTAAGACTTGAAGGAAAATACCCAATTTAATCCTTTTGTGAGACTCTGACCAGAACGGCTGATATCATTTGTTCCGGATGTCAGGGAATCATAGCGGTTAAGCTGCAGTAGTCGGTGACAGAAGCGAATGTCACACACGTCGTCTTCAGCTAAAGCCACTTTGTGACGTTTGTAAGAAGGCTGAACTTTACTTCCACAGACCCCAAAACCGGCTTCCTCGGCTGCGGATCACAATGAATCGTAATGTTCTTTGTCACATCAGGAATGTAGCGGCCGCATTCTGTGCCGATTCTTGTGCCGTCTGGTTAGTGCTTGTAGTTTTGTTCTGTAGACAGATTTTTTTTAAAATTCAGTAGAAAAAAACAGGAAATGGGGGACTCTGGAAACTTGTGTATTTTTTTAGAAGATTAGTTTTGTGTTTTTAAAACGTTTCTTTGTTTTTATGGGGGGAGTTTTTGACTTGTTTGGGGGAAAAACCCTTTTAGGGACTTTTCCGGTTTAGTGTTTTTGCAAATACCGTTAAAATTTTTTTTGGGGGGAAAAAATACCAAATATACATTTTTTTTTTTTTCCCTAAAAAAAAAAAAAAAAAAAGGGGGACAGGGGGAGGGAAACCCAAGGGGTCTGTTGTTTGGTGGGTTTCTGTCGGACACAGTGAAATGGGTCTGGTTCAGTCTTTGCAAAGGAAGTTTAACCCCTTAACTCCTAGGCCTGAAAAGTAGGTTTTTTTTTATATTTTTTTTTTATTTTTTACTTTTTTTTTCCCCGTTCATTTTTTTTTCACAGTAATAACTTATTAGATTAATTCTCTGGTTTTGGGTCTGTGGATACCTAATATGTATAGGTTTTTTTGTGTGTGTAATTTACGCACAATTTTTTATTAAATATTTATTTTTACTTATTTTTTTTTTTTGTTATTTTTTTTTTTTTTTGTCCCTGAAGGGGAGAACGTTTCCTTTTTTTAAAAATTTTTTTTTTATATTAGCTATATAAATATGAAATACATTACTAATACTTCTATTGTGTCGTTTTACACAGGCAGTGTTGGACAAAAAACAGGCTGCCTTATCATGGCTTGTTACAAGAAGCTCTGGGGCCCACGTAGGTCCCGGGTGCCTGTGGCCGTTCCCCGACTTGTCGGGTCCCCGGGGTGTTCCGTCCCCGGGCAGAGTGGGGAAACCTTCGTTGTGCTGGGGGTAACCCCCACCCGACAATAAAAAAGGGTTAAACATCGGGTTGCGGGGTTTCCTCCCCCCCCCGGGCTCGAGGACAGCTGTGGGATCGGGGCTGTGTAGTACACCCCCGACAAAAAGGTTGCTGCGGCGCCGGGCCCCAAAAACCCCGAAGTTCGCGCGCCAAAAAGTCAGTGGGGGGTGGGGTTGGGGGGTTAAAGGGAACCCCCAAAGGCGATGTAAACCGGGCCAAAGCGGTATTTTTTTGCCATTTATGAAAAATTTAATTTCAGGGCCCTAAAATCCGGAGTCCTTTCTTCTGTTTTGTGCAGCACTTTGCGTCTATACAAGTCTTTTGTTTTCAGGGGTGGGGGCCCGGGTTTTGAAACCTTAGAGAAATTTGTTTTTTGGGCAATTCCATTGAGGGTTGTTCAACCCGGTTTTTTATTTTCATTTTTAAAGTCAAAAAAAAACGCATTCAGAAGCGCTGCATAAAACGGTCAACACACGTGGTGTTTGGATGCATTTTTGCTGAAATTTTAGAATAGGCTCTTTATTTTTAAAATAGGGTCTTTTTGTTAAAGGTTTTCGGGTTTTTTGACATGAATTTCTTTAAAAGGGTTCGAAAGACACATGAAAAAAACGCTTTCCCATGGAAAGCAATTCCAGGAAAGTAAAATCACAATCACATTGTTGTGCGGTTTTTGGGTCCAAACCGTTTTCCAAAAAAAGATCAAAAAACTTTTTTTAACACACTGTGAGAACTACCCTTAGGCTATGTTCACAGGGTTAAATTGGGACGTATTTCAGCCCCTTTTGTGGCGTTCTGCGCCAATCGGGGAAAATACATCCCCAAAAAATTCGTAATCCCAAAAAGTTCTATAGAGAACTATGGATTATGCCTCCTCCTTCCCCGCTGCCAAAAACGCCGGGGGGGGAGAGGGGGTGACATGTAATTTTCACGTCGCTTACCGCCGTGAGCTTGCAGTTAGGGGCGAGGCTGCCCGGCCCCCCCCTTCACGCAAAACCTGAGTCCCCGGGGAAAATAAATTTCGGGGGGGACTTACCCCCCACAATTATGCCGTTTGAACTTAGCCTAAGGGACCAGTATAACGGCCTATATTTATTTGAGTGGGAAAACAGCGATGATACAATCTGTGAGTTGGCCATTTCAATGACAAGTTCCAAAATCCTCCCGCAGAAGTAGTTTTTTTCATAAAGACGCTATATTTTTCATCAGTAAGGATCTTCTACCCAACTACCCTCTGATAAAGGGACAATTTGTGGGCATTTTTGGTTTCTTTAGGGACACCCCTTTGGTTGTTTTTAAACTATGTGCTCAGCGGGGTCATGAGTAAAGATGTGCAGCCAAAGGGTCGGAAACATCACAGCCAGGCTTGGACTGGCCCACAGGGGAAAAGAGGGAGCACCCAGCGGGCCCCCGGTTTTTGGGTCCTTTTTTCTGAAGAAAAAGGCCCAAAAAAGAGGCAGAAAGGAGGCAAATGCAAAAGTCATGTGCAGTGCTGTAGAAAGAGCATCGGAATTCAATATGGGCCCTAAATGAACACCCCTAGTGGGGCCCCGAAATCCCCTTCCTGGGAAGACCCAGAAACCCCGTTTACATTTTTTAAGCCCCTTTTTTATGGGGGTTTTGCGTTGGCCCCTTCATGTTTAAAATTAGGCCTTCCCTGCCCCGTATTGTAACGAGGTGTGTGGGGAGGTCGGCAAAAATTTGGCAAAATATAATACGGTTTTTTTTCCCTGTGGGTGATCCGGCCCCGGGGAAAAGGGAGGTGAAAGTAAGCAGTCGCCCGGGCCCCCGCCTTTTCCAGGCATTCGCCTGGCCGCCGCCTCATCCAGGCATTCGCCCCGGGCGCCGCCCTCCCGGCATTCGCCTAGGGCCCGCCCCTTTTTCCGGCTTTTCCCCGGGGGCCGCCCCCCAAAGGAGTCGCCTAGGCCCCCCGTTATCCCAGGGGAGTCGCTAGGCCGCCCCCTTCTCCCGGCAGTGCCTAGGCCGGCTTATCCCGGCAGTGGCCCTGGCCGCGCTTCATCCCAGGCAGGCGCCTGGCCCCCCGCTTCATCCAGGCAGTGCCCAGGCCGCCGCTTCATCCCAAAGGGAGTCGCCTAGGCGCCGCTTCATCCCAGGCGTCGCCCTAGGGCGCCTCTTCATCCCAGGAAATTCCCGGGGGGCCGCTTCATCCCGGCGTCGCCAGGGCGCCGTTCATCCCAGGCGTCGCCTAGGGGCGCCCTTTATCCCGGCATTGCCTAGGGGCCCGTTATCCCCCGGCGTTGCCTGGCCGCCGTTCATCCCGGGGTTGCCTGGGTGCCGCCCCTTTAAAGGGGTCGCCCGGGTCCCCCTCCCCAAAAGGCAGTGCCCTGGGTCCGGGCCTTCCCGGCGTTCCGGGGGCCCCCTCTCCCCGGCGCCTAGGGGCTTTCATCCCGGCGTCTCCTAGGGCGCCTCTTCACCCCGGGAGTTTTAGGGCCCGCTTCATCCCCGGGAGTCTCCTGGGGGGCTTCATCCCGGGGTCTTTCCCAGGGCGCCCCTTCATCCCAGGCAGTCGCCCTGGGCGGGCCCCTTCTCCCCGGAGTCGCCTAGGCCGCCGTTTCATAAGGCGCGCCCCAGGGCCCCCGCTTTTATCCAAGGCGTCGCGGGCGCCGCTTCATCCCAGGCGTCGCCCAGGGCGCCGCTTCTCCCGGCAGTGTGGGGGCCCCTTATCCAGGCAGCGCCTTGGGCGCCCCCTTAAACCCCGGAGTTCCTAGGGCGCCTTTATCCCAGGCGTCTCCTAGGGCGCCCCTTCATCCCCGGCAGTCTCCTTGGCGCCGCTTCTTCCGGCGTCTCCTAGGGCGCCGTTTATCCCCCGGCAGTGCCTGGGCGCCGCTTTCCCCGGGGTCGCTAGGGGGCCCCTTCATCCCGGCAGTCGCCTAGGCGCCGTTTCCAGGCAGTCGCCCCGGCCCCCGCTTTATCCAGGCAGTCGCCCAGGGCGCCGTTCATCCCAGGCGTCGCCCCAGGGGGCCCCTTCATCCCAGGCAGTCCCTGGGCGCCGTTAATCCGGAGTCGCCTAGGGCGCCGCCTCATCCCAGGCAGTCTCCTAGGGCGCCTCTTCATCCCAGGCAGTCTCCTAGGGCGCCGCTTCATCCCAGGCAGTCGCCTAGGGCGCCGCTTCATCCCAGGCAGTCGCCTAGGGCGCCGCTTCATCCCAGGCAGTCGCCTAGGGCGCCGCTTCATCCCAGGCAGTCGCCTAGGGCGCCGCTTCATCCCAGGCAGTCGCCTAGGGCGCCGCTTTATCCCAGACAGAAAAGGGGGCGCAAGGAAGTGTGGAGTGGGCTGAATATTCCACACAGGGGGCGCTATATGCCTTATTTGCCTAGGGCACCAGAATACCTTGTCCCAGTCCCCAGTATTCCAGACACTTTGTTACCGTAATTGCTTCATCTGCTTCCTCCTCAGTGTTATCCTGTTACAGACAGGGATCCATCCATAGACCATTCGCATGTTGGCATTGGAGTGTTTGAAGTTGCATAGAGTAGCAGAGAGTTTGAACAAGCTGATTTATTGAGTTGTGCCACAGATGTTTCTGGTGTTAAATTGATTGTAAAAGATACAATTAAGAAAAAACCACTTTTGGGTGTGAGTGAAGCTCTGCAGCTTATTGACACATGCTGACAGAAGAGCAGTGCTTGTGAGCATAGCAGTAGTGCAGGATTGATGTGGTTTACATATTAAATGGTGTATGAAAGTCTCAGTCCTTTAAAACTTCATTTAATGAAAAAAAGGGTACCAGTATATGGAAAAAGAAAAAACACTGCTAAGTGCCTTTCCATTTTCTTAAACATATTTATTTTGCTACTATATAATAGCAGGTAATTTTTGCCTTTTTCTTTGATGGGGGAAGAAAGGGCTGAAATATGTGAGCTATAATATGGGTTGGAGACATTTTCCTGTCTACCTCATGTGAGTAGATCACTTTAGAGAGGTTGTCCAAAGCCAGAAACGCACGTTTAATGGTATTATTTATTTTATAGCGCCATTGATTCCAGGGCGCTGTACATTCAGGGGGTTACATCCATAACATAAGTCAAACAAGTACAATAGTGACAATCTCTGACTAACAACAGGTACAGAGGGAGAGAGAACCCTGCCCATGAAGGCTTACAATCTACAAGGAAGGGGGAGGGAGACAGAAGGTGAGGGGCAGACATGTCTGTGGCGGGTGTGGTGACAGCCGGGTTATTGTAGGTTATAGGCAATCCTGAAGAGATAGATTTTCAGGTTGTTTTTGAAGCTGGAGAAAATGGAGGAGAGTCTGATGTGTTGGGGCAGTGAGTTCCAGAGTGTGGGTGAAGCACAAGAGAAGTCTTGGAGGCGGTCGTGTGAGGAGCTGACAAGAGAACAGCAGAGGAGAAGGTCCTGAGAGGAACGGAGATTGCATGAGGGGAGGTATCTGGTGATTAAGGCAAAGATGTATGGAGGGGAGAGGTTATGGAGAGCCTTGTAGGTCATGGTTAGTAACTTGAAATTAATGCGCTGGGCAATGGGTTGCCAGTGAAGGGATTGGCAGAGGGGAGAGGCAGCAGAGTTGGGGATGGATTGAAGGGGAACAAGAGTGCTAAACGGGAGGCCGCAGAGAAGGATGTTGCAGTAGTCTAGGCGGGAGATGACAAGGGTGTGGACCAGCATTTTTGTAGTGTATGTATACGTAAATTGATAACTATATTGTATAAGTGTAATATTACGCCTCCAAACACCAATGCCACAACCAGAGCCATACTTCTCTCACCATAAGATAATTATCAAGTGTTAAATATATAAGGATGGTACATTGCTAGATTCTCTTTCCTCCTAAGGCTATGTTCAGACGGCTTATTTACGTCGTAATTGCGGGACGGATTTCGGCCACAAAAATGGCGTGTGTACGGGGGCGGGGGGTGCTGTAGCCCGTCGGCCCCGTAGACTTTTATTATCCACGGCGCGTATCCTGCCGGGATAATGTGCGTGTCACTTTCTCCCCGCTCGCGAAATAAGGAATCCATAGTTCTCTATGAGAACTATGGATTACCGTAATCACTGGGATGGATTTCAGCCGTATTTGAGCGCAGTACTGCGCGCAACGGACTGAAAATCCGTCCCAAAATAAGCCATGTGAACATAGCTGCAGGATAACTTCCTTAATTTTACATGTTCATAGCACTGAACATGTTTTAGTGACATCAGAGAACAACTGTAACATGTTGTTCTGTGCTAACACTTAAAGGCCATGTTCACACGGCTTAAAATGGGACGTAATTCAGTCCGTAATTACACGCCGGAGTGCGCAAATTACGGCTGGAATACCTCCAATTCATTACGGTAATCCACAGTTCTCATGGAATATGGATTACGTCTCCTCTCCTGCTCGGCAAATTTACGCCGCGGGGGGAGATTAATTTGGACATGTGAGATTACAAGCGGCGTATACGCGCCGCTGGTAATGAAAGTCTATGTGCCGGCCCCCCGCTCCCGCCCCGCCCCCGGCCACACGGCGTAATTGCGGGGCATAATTACGCCCTGCATTTAAGCCGTGTGAACCTAGCCTAACAGGCATTTTGGCAACCATTACTAATTTGGGGAATTTGATCTATCTTTTGCCATCAGTATAGACGTGTAAAGATGTATAAACGTTAGTCAGAATTTTCATCCATCCTATACCAGTATCCGTTAAAACCCATTCAGAATTTCCTGTACCTTTTTGTATCCCACTAAGTCACACGTATGCAAAGTCTGCTGAGATCTTGGCCGTTCTCTCTGCTTGCTTCCTCTGGATCTTTAAACATGTAGGGAGAGGCATGGACCTCACATCCTCACACTATACGTTGATCTACTGCTTATCAGCAGAAATTCAGAAAAATGAACAGGAATTTCTTAGTATACTTTTTGATCAAACAGTATAAGCCCACTTGCCACTTCACGGCGACCTTTTTAAAGTGGGTCCCTACACTAATGGGGCCGCAGCAAAAGCCACACAAATGAGGGGCACAGCCATGCCTCTCCCCCTGCATTCCTCTGGATCTTGACTACTTCATGGATATTTCTGATCCATGAAGGTGTCAAACTGCAGAAGTAGGGGTAGATCATGTTACAGAAATACACAGCATTAATTACTGTGCAAAAAAAAAAAAAAGGCACCAAAAACGCACCCTAAGGCCCCGTTCACACGGCTTATTCCCGACGGATTTGTGAGCCGTATTGAGCTCACAAAATCCGCCGTGAATAAGGGGCGGGACGGGGGGCGGGGCGGCCGGAGCGCGGGCGGGGGGGCCCGGGGCGCGGCGGGGGGCGTCGCTCCCGGGCCCCTTTGACAATGCATTGTTTCGGCGCGTACGCGCCGTAAATATGTGCATGTCAGTTTCTTCCCCGCCGGCGGATTCGCCGAGCGGGGGTTTGGAGCGAGGAATCCACTGTTCTCTATGAGAGCAGTGGATTACCGTAATGACAGGGGGGGATTGGCGGTATAAAGGCAAATCCGGGGGGATTTCGGCGCCAATCTGTCCCCAAAAAAAGCGTGTGAACGGGGCCTAAGGTGGGTTCCCGGGTGAAATTTGGGGGGACGTATTTCGCCCCGCCATTAAAACCGTGGTACAGGGGGGGGGGGCCCCGCGTGAAAAATTGACGTCCTTCCTCCCCCTCGCCGTTTTTTGTGGGAGAGGGGAGGGACTTCCATAGTTCTTGAAAACTGTGGTTTACCGTAATGACTGGGATATCTCGCCCCGTTTTTTGGGGTAGGGTGCAAAAAACGAGCGGATGATCCCATTTTAAGTCGTGGAACATACCTTTTAAGGGGGAATGATTTTTGTTTCCGAAGAGACATACCTGTTGATGACAGTGGCCTGTGTTCACACCTTGTTATAGTGTAGGGACGTACCTGCAGCTAGCCCATATACATTGATAGAACAATTGTAATTCTGTGTGGACTACATTTGCTCTATTTGCCGCGGCTATACACTTTTACATACGGGACACATAAATGTGGTACATCACTTTTCTTTCCCGCACAGGTGGTAAATTGAGTGCTCATGAGACTACGTTTCTTCTATTAAACGTCAGGGGGCGGTTCATGGGATCTCCCTCATGCTGCCCCCAAAGGATGTGGTACCCCGGGGGGGGAAATAAGGCATGTGAACCCAACCCAATCATGACATTTTTTTTTAAATCTTGTGCTTTCCCCCCGACGTCTGGAGTGGATTTTTAGGTGGCTGGGTTAAAACATTGATGTGTAATTCTCAATCCATCAAACCTCCTCTGATATTCATTGGTCTGTGCTATAACTGTAGGTATGATAGATGGAGGAGGCCCATGATGCCCGGGACAAGCCTTCCTGGACTCTTCTTACAGGGAAACAGTTAAACTATTTGTCCCTTTCCTGTGAGTAAAAATCGAGCAGAAAGCAGACGCACTACATTTTCTTTCCTTTTTTTCGGAAGGAAGCCTGAAAACTGTTTTTAGCACCATACATCAGCAAAATGAAGGCAGGGGAAGACAGAGCTGCCCATAAAATATACTGGCTTTTAGATGTGAGCGCTGATGTGTTGGGAATGAAACTGCCGATGTGAAGCAGGCCAGTCTAACCACAGATACTTTTTGTTCTGTTCAGCATTACTATGCTGCTGCAAATGTGTGGCAGATAACTTTCTGACATTACATATTGTAGATTGCTCTTACTTACTGTGCCTGAGGAAAAGAGGGAGCATTGCTGTGGCTGAAACCATCTTATATTGTGGTTTATCCTGAAACCTCAGCAATTTCAGCCTCTCTTTCTTCTCGGTTTCTTTCTTGTGGCTCGTCTCGTACCTAGAAATTGGAGAAAATAAGAAACGTTAGCAGTGTACTTAACCATTGCAGGGTCGGAGGAATACGACACAAAAATAAAAAACATGTCCGCAAAGCACCAAAAAAACAATATTGCAGGGATTTCAATGAGATATTCACATTGTAGCCAGTAATCTGTATTCCTGGCTCTTCATAGAAAGGACCCACAGTTGTGCATGCAGATACTTTCCCATTGACTGGCTGTCTAGGGCTGGTTTACAAGATGGATGTTCATGAGTATTTTGATGTTCATGAGTATTTTGCATTCGTATTTGTGAAAACCAAGACCAAAAATGGATCCAAAACACAGAAGAGGTACAAGCATTACCATTATACTTTTTCTCTTAGTAGGTTTCATTCCTGGTTTTGGCTTACACATGCTGTTGCAAAATCCATGTCAAAAAACACTGTGTGAACATACCCCTTTACTAAAAAAGCCCACTTGGGACCCGTCCTGCGCTGCTAACTACCGACCAGTCTCTAAGGGCTTGTCCCCACGGCATAGGTTTTCCGTCGGTTTTCAGGCGGTTTGTAAGGGCTTGTCCCCACGCACAGATTTCTCTTAAGTTTTCAGGAACGGTTTGTAAGGGCTTGTCCCCACAGCACAGATTTCTGTCCGTTTTCAGAGGGTTTTTAAGGGCTTTGTCCCCACGGCATAGATTTTCTATCAGTTTTCAGACGTTTGTAAGGGCTTGTCCCCACGGCACAGGTTTCCTGTTGGTTCAGACGGTTTGTAAGGGCTTGTCCCCCACGGCATAGATTTTCATCAGTTTTCGACGTTTGTAAGGGCTTGTCCCCACAGCACAGTTTTCTATCAGTTTTCAGACGGTTTGTAAGGACTTTTTCCCCACAGCACAGATTTTCTGTCCTTTTTCTGACGGTTTGTAAGGGCTTGTCCCCACGGCATAGGTTTTCCGTCGGTTTTCAGGCGGTTTGTAAGGGCTTGTCCCCACGGCACAGGTTTTCCGTCGGTTTGTAAGGGCTTGTCCCCACGGCACAGGTTTTCCGTCGGTTTTCAGACGGTTTGTAAGGGCTTGTCCCCACGGCATTTTCTATCAGTTTTCAGACGGTTTGTAAGGGCTTGTCCCCACGGCACAGGTTTCCTGTTGGTTTTCAGACGGTTTGTAAGGGCTTGTCCCCACGGCACAGGTTTTCTATCAGTTTTCAGACGGTTTGTAAGGGCTTGTCCCCACGGCACAGATTTTCTATCAGTTTTCAGACGGTTTGTAAGGGCTTGTCCCCACGGCACAGATTTTCTATCAGTTTTCAGACGGTTTGTAAGGGCTTGTCCCCACGGCACAGGTTTTCCGTCAGTTTTACAGACTGTTTTTGGATTTGAAAGCTGTTCTTAAACCAACTGTGAACCTTTTACAATGACATTCCTAGAAAATCTGTGCATCAGTCCCCACTGCACGGATTTTCCGCCGGACAGTTTTTCACACCGCCGGCGTTCCTAAAAACATAGAACATGTTCATTCTTCCGCCCGATTTTTGGGTGGAAAGTGGGAGGGCTTAAATCCGCAAACCGTGGACAAAAGCCGCCCCCCTGCGTCCCAGAAAAAGACCAAATACCAGTTGTGATTTCCCGACCGGTGTTTGGTCTTTGCCATGTAAACGCAGCCTAACCTTCCCTTCATATCTAAACTCTTGGAACGCTTGGTGTGCTCTCGCCTAATCCGTTAGCCCTCTGCTAAGTTTCTTCTTGACCGCTGCAATCAGGTTTCAGCACCTTACATTCCACATCAACTGCTTTAGCTAAAGTTTCATATGATCTCCTCACTGGGTAACTCCTCATTGTTGCTTCTTCTGGATCTCTCTGCAGCGTTTGACACCGTTGATCACCATCTTCTCCTCAGCATGTTCAGCACCATTGGCCTCCAGGACACCGCTCTCTCTTGGTTCCCATCCTACCTCTCTGACTGCTCCTTCAGGGTCTCATTTTCCGGTTCCATCTCCTCTTCCTCTTGCTGTTGGGGTTCCTCAGGGATTGGTTCCAGGTCCTCTCCTCCCTTCACTCTACACATCAGTAGATTTGGCTTCCGGTACCATCTCTATGCTGATGACACCCAATTATACACCTCTTCCTGTGTCATCACTCCCGCCCTGCTACAAAACACCAGTGATGGTCTGTCTGCTGTCTCTGACATAATGACCTCTCTTTTTAAATAAATTGATGCTGTTGCTGCAGTACTTAATGGGGTGGACCATAGACTTTAATAGTATATCAATAGGATATGCCACCAAATTCTGATAGATGAAGGAACTAGGCCCCGAAAGTGTTGGCCCACTGGGTCGTCTTCTTGGTCTTGGCAGGAGGAATGCCAATGCCTGACATCACTGTTTGGAGACCTTCACTTTCAGACAGTGCAAAAAGGCAATTATTAAAAAAACAACATAATAAAAAACTCAAAGGGCATTTACCAAGACCTTTTTCATTCCACTGTTTGCTTTTCTGGTAACACTCTTGGTTGTGCACTAGGAAAGCAAATTTATGCTAGCTGTGCGCATGCTAAGACTTGTGCCGTCATTTCTGACAGATTTTATGGTAAATCTATGGCAAGTCGCGCCCCTTAGGCTTAACCCCACTCATTTTTGTTATACATTTTATGAAGGGATGAGAGAAGTTCGAAATGGCAGAAAACTGGTACAAAGTTGATAGATGCCCCAAGTAAGGAAAGCGAATTGCTGTTTACTTAGATAAATGCCTTCTCTCCCATGCGCTTCTTGCTGAATGGGAATGATTAGTGTGTGTTGCATATTTTATGGAGAAATACGTAAAACTTAATATTCCAGAGTCTTCAGCTCTTTGCAGCTAAAATTTTATCAGCAACTGTGCACATTTAAATGAAGAACCCTGATCTGTCGGAAGAAATATATTGCGCTGAGCAATAACTATTTTAGTATCTTTTGTAAAATGCTGCTGCCAGCGGTACACCTAGATTTTCATCATAAGGGTTCATTCATATGCTGCAGTCAAATCACATTTTTTTGCATTTTGCACAGACGAACTGGTGGCGTAAAGGTGATTTAATCGCACCGAGTGATTCCATCCATCGCCTTTGTTCACACGGTGTAGTGCAAATTTTATGGCATGGTTTTTTATCGTCTAATATACATTTAAAGTGTACAGCGTGTCTCATTATCTTTAATGGGAATATGTGCTGTGGTGTACGGCGTGAGCTGAGGAACGGTATTAAGTAACTGATTCAATTGCAAACGTGTAGTGGATATTTCATATATATTATGGGTTATTGTGACTATATATATACTGTGTATTTGTGTTAGTATGTATATGTGTATATATTATATATATATATATATATATATATATTATATATATTATTATTATATGTATTATATGTATATATTATATATATTATAATATCATTCCAAATAGGAACATTTCGCAGCACTCACTAATGGGCAATAGTGAATAGTAAAAAAATGTAAAAAAAAGTGTGTTTGATTATCCCTCACATAATCAAAAACCGGACAACTTCGTAATAGCCTGACACCTTCTGTTCTGTAGAGAAAACTTTTCTGCAGTCTCCTTATCAGCACAGGCAGAATTACACTGAAATTACACTGAAAAGAGACGCCAATGTGTATAGATAAGAGGATCCACCATTCACAATAGGAGATAATCACAGCTCACTCTGTGCTCCCTCCCTGCACACTGACTTTTTCCTAGGTCACATAGCATGTCTAAAAATCTCTCTTCTATAGAAGTCAATGGGTCTGCTCCTGTTCACAGGCTCCTATGTCCATGAAGCTGCTGTAAAGCATCTCTCCAAATGCTGAAAAAGCGGCAAGAAGGCTGTCCCCATACTTATATACAGAAAACAGAATGAAAAACAAATCTACAATCCGAAAAGAATATATATCTGTATCTTATTTTAACTCCTTCCCAACACATGACCTATGAGTATGTCATGGTGTCCGATGTGTCCGAGGACCGATGTAGTGGGTTTTCTCAGTAAGTCTGCTACATAGATGGCTGGTGTCATCTGTTAATTGTTAATTTATGGGTAGAAAAAAAACTCTGTTGAACTAAAGCATGCATTAAAGGTGTTTTGCCATGATGTAATGTTGACGTGGGATTTTCCAAAATGGGTATTTAATCACTTTTCTAAATATATGTGATTACAAAAAGTGAAGCCTCTGAGAGCTACAGCATTGCTCAGTCCCACTTAGTTTCCTGAAAGTTTACATTAGACACGACCAGACACTGACGAGAGCTGATCTGGCCGCACTTGCGTGTTTGCACTTCTTATCTGATGACAGGGAATATGAAGGAGCTTGCAAGGGTCTGTGGAGAAAGTGCAGTGTATGAGGCTGTGTCTTTTGTATGGGGAATCCACTGTTTGTAATGTAATTATTTGAGTAAACATTGCAGACGTTCCCTTCTTCCTCGCTCTCTGCTCGCTCTCTGCTCACCCCCCTCCCTCTCACCCCATGCAGCGTTCATGACTGCATGCTTTGTTTATATTCTCTCCTGAGCAGATAAGAGGTAATTAACTCACTTTGTGACAAAACCTCTTTAAGGATAAAAGCCGGCAGACCAGCAGAATATACAACATGTTCTATATTCCGCTAGACGGTTTTTGGTTTAGAAAAATCTCAATAGAAAATCCGTACTGTAGTCTGCACACCGCAGCTTTTTTACAGAGGACTACACAGCGCATGGTACGGTCGGGGAAAAAAACGACCCGAATCCAGTGCTGTGTAGACCTAGCCTTAGGCTAGGTCTACAGAATGTCAAAATGGCGTCCAAAATCAGCGGTTATGGTGCGGTTTTGTACAATAGCCTCGGTCGGTTTTTGGATATGCTGTCGACCCCGTACATTGAATGTATGGGAATCTGACGGCAGTCTGGTGGAATGTACAACGTGTTGCATATTCTGCCGGATTTTAAACCGACTTCAAAAAATCCATACTGTGTAGACTGCAGCACAGATTTTTTATTGCTGTCTATGGAGCCCAGGGTACCTTTGGATTTTGGCGTATTCAAAGTCTTGAATCTGCCGGAAGACCTATGCTGTGTAGACCTAGCCTTCAGCCAGTTTGATAAATGAGGCTGAATGTTGGCCGTGAAGGGTTTTTAGCTGCATTTCTCTATACATGTTTAGATACATTTCTCGACATAATGGCAAGAGCACCGTTTTCTAGGAACAGTTTACAAATGTCACGCGGCTACTTCAGTAGCCATACTTGAGGAAAGCCCCGTGTGTCTAGAGATTTTCTGCACTGCTTCGGAGGACAGACGTGTCATTTCTGTCCTACATTTGTCGTTGCTGAATCTGATTATAGGGAGAGTTTTACCAGTTTTCTTCACATTTGGGCTTAGAGAACAGCAGCATTTGTCACTTCACATTATAGTAGGAAAGTGGATTTTATTGTACTTCATGAGATGCGTATGATTGTGTGTAAATGTGAGTCCTTAACCGCTTAGCCACTAACCATAGGAATTTGTACTGACCTTATTTCTAGCAGCTTTGATCCCAAAATGGTGGTAAAAAATTCCAGTGACCTGCTAGTCATTTGTTGTACCTGCTTTGTATACTGGAGTGGTCTATGGGAAGGAGGGTGGAGATGAAGAGCAGCGGTTACATAGAAATGTTAGGGTATGTTCACACGCCGTGTTGGGTCTGTGTGAACATACGCTTTTAGATGGGTGTTTGGGTCTTTCTAGACCATAGGTGTCAAACTGCGGACCTCCAGCTGTTGGGAAACTGCAACTCCCATCATGCATTTGTATAATCTATAACAGTGGGCATGATGGGAGTTGTAGTTTCCCAACAGCTGGAGGGCCGCAGTTTGACACCTATGGTCTAGACAGACCCAAACACCCATCTGAGAACAAAGAGTTTTTCCAACACTGCTCGCAATGTAAAACACGTATCGGTGTTCACACGAGTGATCGTTGAATCGTGTTTGCATTGCGTCTTTCGGATCCGTTCCAAGAATTGACATGAGAGATACAGCAGGAGCCCTATAATAAAGTATACAGTGCGATCCTGCCGCATCCAACACAGATCACACGCAGCTGCATGTTGGATACATGTTGGATCCGATCGATGTAGCGTTTTCGGATGCGATTTGCTGGTCCAACATGGACCCAAAATCATACCAAAAAACACACCTTATGCTCATGGAGACTCTGCGGCTTTACCATAAGTATAAGCAAGTGCACACGACCGATTTTGACGTTGTTTTCTCGCTCAAAACATCATCAAATAAGACTTCATAATACCCCAAGTTCAATTTCAATGATTCCTATGTAAGAGTTCACACACAAGGTTTTTCCGAGCTTCTTTGGATGCTGTTTTGGGCGCAGAAAAAGAAGTGTCATGTCAATTTTTTAAGCTTTTTCAAAGCTGAAAATTCCATAGGAATCAATGGAGAGCTTCACAAGCTCAGCCAAAACCTCAACGATTTTTTCGGCACGTTTTTCGCTGCTGGTAAGTAACCACACAAAATTGTGGAGAACGGTATCTACATCCATGCTACAAAATTGCAGGTCAACACTGGCAAATCCCCGAGGCCATTAACATTGATTGAGGGGGTGTTACAGTAGTAAAAGATGCTCTTTAGGGTTTTTGGTAAGTTTTTTCACTTGCATTACTGCACAGTAATTAAACTGCCTTTATTACCAGCAAGCTTCCTTCAGGTTTGTTTCGCAAGGTGTAGCAAGTAAGTAATCAATTACTTTGTTTAGGGTGCTTTCACATGGTGCGTTTTTGATGCATATTTTTGTGCAGAAAGGCACAGCAATTAATGCTGTACATTTCTGCACAAGAAAAGCACCCTTAGGCCCTGTTCAAACGGCTTAAACTGGGACGTATCTCGCCCCGTATTTCTTGCCGTACTGCGCTAAATACGGGGCGAGATACGTCCCAGTCATTACGGTAATCCACAGTTCTCATAGAGAACTATGGATTACGTCTCCTCTCCCTGCTCGCACAATACGCCATGGGGGGGAGATAAGTGACGTCAATTATTCACGGCGTATACGCGCCGAGAATAATGAATGTCTATGGGGCCGCCACCACACCCCCACCTGCCCTACCCCCACACCGCCCCCATACACACGCCGTAATAGCGGGTCGAAATACGTCCCACAGTTGCTGCCGTGTGAACATAGTCTTAGGGTGCTTTCACACGGTGCGGTTTTTGGTGCGTTTTTTTTGGATGTTTTTTGTGCGGGAAAGCGTAACAAATAATGCTATACATTGTTGCACCAAAAAACACATCCAAAAAAACGCATCAAAAACGCACCAAAAACGCACTGTGTGAAAGCACCCTTAGGGTGCTTTCACGCAGCACAGTTTTGGTGCAGTTTTACCTGCGCTCCAATTAAACTGCCTTTATTACCAGCAAGCTTCTTTCACTTATCTAAACTATTTCGAAAGGTGTTACAAGTGAGTGATTAATTACTTTGTTTAGGTTGCTTTCACACAGCGCAGTTTTGGAGCAGTTTTAACTGCGCTCAATTTAAACTGCCTTTATTACCAGCAGCTTCTTTCACTTATCTAAATTGTTCAGAAAGGTGTTTCAGGTAAGTAATCAATTACTGTGTGTAAAGTCTTGGGTGCTTTCACACGGTGCGTTTTTGGTGCGTTTTTCAATGCATTTTTTGTGCAGGAAGTTACAGCAATTAATGCTGTACATTTCTGCACACCAATCAGAGCAAAAATCGCGGTAATGACCGCGATTTTTGCCGCGATTTTTTTTTGCATCAATGTACAGCATTAATTGCTGTACCTTCCTGCACAAAAAAATGCATTGAAAAACGCACCAAAAAGCACCGTGTGAAAGCACCCTTGTGGATTAGAAAACACAATAACTTTCCAAACAGATTAGATAAGTGAAAAAGCTGGCTGCTAATAAAGGCAGTTTAAATGGAGCGCAGTTAGGCTATGTCCACATGGCGGATTCACGCCGTAATTGCGGGACGGATATCGCCCGCAATAAGGGCGTGTGTACGGGGGCGGGGGGGCCGGCAGCTCGCCGGCCCCATAGACTTTCATTATACAAGGCGCATATCCCGCCGGGATAATGTGCATGTCACTTTCTCTCAGCTCGCCGTAATTCGCGAGCGAGGAGACGGAACAGTGGATTACCGTAATGACGGGGATGGATTTCAGCCGTATTTGAGCGCAGTACGGCACACACACAGTGGTTTTTTATGCATTTTTGGTGCGTTTTTTGTTCAGAAAAGCAACAGCAATTAATGCTGTATGTTTCTGCACAAAAAACGCGCCTAAAAACGCTGTGTGTGAAAGCACCCTTAAAACTGCAACAAATCGTTGCTGTGTGAAAGCATCCCTTGGGTGGTTTCACACAGTGCATTTTTTTGGTGCGTCTTTAAATTACAGAAATGTACAGCAATAACGGCAGTTTAATGCTGTGCATTTCTGCAAGTAAAACGCACCAAAAAGGCGCCGAGAACTATGGATTCCATCTCCTGACAATAATTGACATGTCAATTATTCACGCCGGGATACGCGCCGTGGATAATGAATGTCTATGGGGCCGGCGAGCTGTCGCCCCCTGTCCCCGCTTCGGAGCACACGCTGTAATTTCCGCAATCCGGAAATCCGTCCCGCAATTACGGCATGAATAAGCCGTGTGAACATAGCCTAAGGGCCTCATGTATGAAAATGGTCTTGGTCCAAAACTCACTTTGTTGCCCATAGCAACCAATCAGCGCGACCATTTAATTTTTCCAGAGCACTATATGAAATGAAAGAGGCACTCTGATTGGTTGCTATGGGAAACAAAGAGAGTTCTAGACCAAGACAGTTTTCATACATGTGGCCCTAAATCAAAACAATAGGAGAAAAGCACCAGAAACTGCCTGAAAACACCACCACACCTGGAGCCTGCTGCGTTTTGAAAAAAAAAAAAAAAAACAAACTGACGTATTTCTTTTTAGTCCCAAAAACTTGAATAAAAAACACAGTAAAAATTTTCAGATACAGTATTTTGAAAAAAAAAAGTCATGGAAAAAACTGCAATATGAGAGGCCACTATTAAGCCATGTAAAATAAAATGAATCTATTCCTAATAAAGCTGAGGTCTTTTATACGACTGCTCCCTTTGCCTGGTTAACATGGCGTGCGCCTTCTGCATGGTTCTTTCCCTCTGACACCATTGAGAACAGAACAAAAGGCTGTTGATCTATCACCGAAACGTCACGCTTTTTATTTCAGCTCGGTTAAACACAGAGCAGTGATAATCCAAAGTAATGGAGCTACATGGGAAAGCGATTCATCATCGGAAAAGATTGATTAATCATTTTGATAACCAAATCAAATTGCAAGACTGGCTATTAAAATAAATGGATAAATGATGGCGGCAATAAATCTGGATATTGTGCTAATGTTGTTTAGGGATACTTGTGTTCATATTTCCCAGGCACAATCATGTGAAGCAGACGTAAGAAAAAAAAGACTGCAAGGGAACTCATAAAAGCAGATGAAGCATGGAAAAAGCGAATATGATTGCACTCGCATTGTGTGCCAGTTTGTACAGCGTTCCTTAGGTTTAATTGTTACAGTTTTGGTGCAATGTATCCCAACGGAGACATTTCCTTTGCTAATCTGACTATATTTTTGGCTTAAAAAAAAAATCTGCTTGTACTACATACTAGTGCTGTAAAGGGAAAGCAATGCTCACTCATTTCACGCAGTCTTTTTTAGGGTATGATCACACGGCGGCTTTGTGGGGTGTATTTTGGCGCGTGACTGTGTTGCAATATGCCCAAAGTATGACCTGCAAATACGGTAATTGATAGCACCCACTGATTACTTGCCATGACGTGCCAGGAGACAGAAGTGACATGTCGCGTCGGCGAAAACGGCAGATAATCCTAGTTCTCCATGAAAGCTATGAAATACTGTATCTGCGGGTCGTACTGTGGGTGTATTGCAGCGCAACTACGCACCTGATTACTCCCCGCAAAGATGCCGTGTGAACATACCCTTAAAAAGACAGCATGAAATGAGTAAGGAGTGAGCATGAGGGAGTCTATGGGAGCCGGCACAGAGCGTTTTAGAAGTACTTTTAAAACATCAATCATATAGCAGCACGCACGGTAGGCACCTAAAACGTGATGCGAACTAGGGCATGTTCATACTGCTTATTTCAGCGCATACTTCTAAAACACTCTGTACTGGCTCCAATAAACCTTCACTTTTTCCCGTCGCGTAATACGTGTTGGAGAAAACAGCAGGTAATCCTAGCTCGCTATCAATTAGCGTATTCGCGGGTCGTACATTGGGTGTATTGCAGTGCAATTAAGCGCCTGACTACTCCCCGCAAAGGCGCCGTGTGAACATATCCTTAAAAAGACAACATGAAATGAGTAAGGAGTGAGCATGAGAGAGTCTATGGGAGCCAACACAGAGCGGCTTTTTTTTCTTTTTTTTTTTTTTTTTAAAAACAACGCTATTCTTATTTCTGAAATGTCTCCAAATATACAACAAGATTTACCAATTAGTAGAGACCTTGCCGCCAATGAATGCATAACTTGAGCATCAGAGAATCCCCGCTGAGTGGAAGCAATCAATCAAGTTCTCTTTAGAGGTCTTTTCTTGCTGGATCAGAGCGTGTTAGAAGTACTTTTAAAACATCCGGCGTATAGCAGCACGCACAGTACATGCCGCTATATGATCCAAAAACATGGTGTGAACTGGGGTATGTTCACACTGCTTATTTCAGCGCATACGTCTAAAACGCTCTGTACCGGCTCCCATAAACTTTACATTTTTCCCGGGGCGTAATACGCGTTGGAGAAAGCGCCAGGTAATCGTAGCTCTCAGTGAGAGCTATGAATTAGCAGATTTGCGATCCGTACTTCCAGTGTGTTCTGCAATTACACCCTGAAATACAGGCCCATGTGAACATACCCTTAGGCCCAGTTCACACGGCTTATTCACGCCGTAATTACGGGACGGATTTCTGCTCGGAAGCGGAGGCGGGGTAGCCCGCCAGCACCATGGACATTCATTATCTACGGCGCGTATACGCCGTGAATAATTGACGTCACTTCTCTCCCCACTCGCCGTATTTCGCGAGTGGGGAGAGGAGACGGAATCCATAGTTCTCTGAGAACTGTGGATTACCGTAATGACCGGGACGGATGTCAGCCGTAATTCGCACAGTACAGAGCGAATTATGGGCTGAAATACGTCCCACAATAAGCCGTGTGAACATAGCCTTAGGCATGACAGGTGAATGTCTCCCTGTACTATTACCACAAATCCCCACGTGTATACCTAGTCCTAAATGTACCTGTTTGTGAGGGCTTCTTCCCACAGTAGTGTAGGGTTTCAGTATCCCCTCCACACCGTTGTATGATTTTGTCCGTCTTGAAAATTGATGACAAAATAATATGCAGTGGAATAGTTTTAGTTGTCCTGTATTTAAAATCTAAAAGGACAAAATACTCATCAGCTTCTGAATCCTGTCCGACTAATATTAGAATAGTTTTCTACATGAAAACATGAGGATTTTTAATTCCGTTTTTATTTTTTGCCACGGTTTGCGGATTCGGTTTTCCAATCAGTTTTTGCATCATAGAACACTACTGGACATGAATCTGCACCAAAAAGTGCACAAAGCTTTCTGGTTGTTTTTCATGCCATCCCATTGACTTCAATAGTAAATTTTCTGCCTTTTTTCAAGTGAAACCAGATAGACGAATGAACGTTTTCAAGTTTTTTTGTTTTTTTTTTAAACTTGGTGTTGAAACAGGACCTCAGAAAATCATGTAGCCGTGTGGACTACAAATCAGATATTCTATTGAGGTCTATGCGGATAGTTTTACAGTCCGTTTTTGACCGTTTTGAAAATCTGAATCCAGCTGGAAATCTTTGATGTGTAGACGGAATCTAAGGCTATGTCTACACAGCAAAGTTAAAAATTTGGAGCGACTTTTGAAGTGTCTCCTTATTAGATATTGAAATGTCTCCTTGCAAATGTTATTAGAGAGTTTGACTCCCACATTGAAGACAATGGGAAAATTTGCAATAATTTTGCATAAAGTATACAAAAGAAATGGTCATGCTTCAGCTGGAAAGATCTGCACCACAGGACAATTTCTGTGCAGAATATTTCTGCAGCATGTGGATGAGATTTTTAAAAACCTGATGCACTTGCTTGTTTCTTTATTTTGCTGCAGACATATATCCTCAGGTAAAATCTGCAGCATTTTGTCCTGTGTGAATTTACCTTTATGCTGCCTGTGCTTGCATCCTACTTGCAGTCCGCTTCTAGGTGAATTACCCCCCTCCTGTAGAGCTGACAGTTTGTTTTTTTTAGTTAAAGCCCCTATTCCCACCTATTGAGGGGGGTGACCCGCATAGTAAAGATAGCCTCTCTTTCATATAAACTGCTCTTTTTACAGTATATAAATGAGCTCAAGTGAGTCAGAGACTTCCAGTTCGTTACATGAAGAATAATGGAGAAGGCAGAAGCCGCCATACATGATACATTTCTGCCTGTCCCATAACTGGCATTGGGTGACATTGTTTACTGGATTCAATGACATCCAATAAATCAACATTACTAGTGCAGTAAGGCTGGCACCCATGGAAGTCCACTACCCCTATGTGTGGAGGCTTGCCCAGATTATCATTCAGAAAAATATAGTGCTGTACAGAGGTAGTCTCCACTAGAGGCCTGTGTGCTGTATTACAGAGGTAGCTCCACTAGAGGCCTGTGTGCTGTATTACAGAGGTAGCTCCACTAGAGGCCTGTGTGCTGTATTACAGAGGTAGTCTCCACTAGAGGCCTGTGTGCTGTATTACAGAGGTAGTCTCCACTAGAGGCTATGTCTGTATTACGAGGTTAGTCTCCACTAGAGGCCTGTGTGCTGTATTACAGAGGTAGTCTCCACTAGGGGCCCTTTGAGTGCTGTATTACAGAGGTGGTCTCCACTAGAGGCCTGTGTGCTGTATTACAGAGGTGGTATCCACTAGAGGCCTGTGTGCTGTATTACAGAGGTAGTCTCCACTAGAGGCCTGTGTGCTGTATTACAGAGGTAGTCTCCACTAGAGGCCTGTGTGCTGTATTACAGAGGTAGTCTCCACTAGAGGCCTGTGTGCTGTATTACAGAGGTAGCTCCACTAGAGGCCGGTGAGCTGTAATACATAGGTAGTCTCCGCTAGAGGCCTGTGTGCTGTATTACAGAGGTAGTTCCACTAGAGGCCTGTGTGCTGTATTACAGGGGTTAGTCTCCGCTAGAGGCCTGTGTGCTGTATTAAGAGGTAGTCTCCACTAGAGGCCTGTGTGCTGAATTACAGTGGTTGTCTCCTCTTGAGGCCTGTGTGCTGTATTACAGAGGTAGCTCCGCTAGAGGCCTGTGTGCTGTATTACAGAGGTAGTCTCCACTAGAGGCCTGTGTGCTGTATTACAGAGGTAGATCCGCTAGAGGCCAGTGTGCTTTATTACAGAGGTAGTCTCCGCTAGAGGCCTGTGTGCTGTATTTCATTGGTGTTCTCCTCTAGAGGCCTGTGTGCTGTATTACAGAGGTGGTCTCCACTAGAGGCCTGTGTGCTGTATTACAGAGGTAGTCTCCGCTAGAGGCCTGTGTGCTGTATTACAGAGGTAGCTCCACTAGGGGCCCTTTGTGTGCTGTATTACAGAGGTGGCCCTCCACTAGGGGCCCTGTGTGCTGTATTACAGAGGTAGTCTCCACTAGAGGCCTATGTGCTGTATTACAGAGGTAGTCTCCACTAGAGGCCTGTGTGCTGTATTACAGAGGTAGACTCCACTAGAGGCCTGAGTGCTGTATTACAGAGGTAGTCTCCGCTAGAGGCCTGAGTGCTGTATTCCCAGAGGTAGTCCCCACAGAGGCCTGTGTGCTGTATTACAGAGGTAGTCTCCGCTAGAGGCCTGTGTGCTGTATTACAGAGGTAGTCTCCACTAGAGGCCTGTGTGCTGTATTACAAAAGGTAGTCTCCGCTAGAGGCTGTGTGCTGTATTACAGAGGTAGCTCCACTAGAGGCCTGTGTGCTGTATTACAGAGGTAGTCTCCACTAGAGGCCTGAGTGCTGTATTACAGAGGTAGTCTCCACTAGAGGCCTATGTGCTGTATTACAGAGGTAGCCCTCCCTAGAGGCCTGTGTGCTGTTTTTACAGAGGTAGTCTCCACTAAGGCCTGAGTGCTGTATTACAGAGGTAGTCCCCCCGCTAGAGGCCTGTGTGCTGTATTACAGAGGTAGTCTCCACTAGAGGCCTGTGTGCTGTATTACAGAGGTAGTCTCCGCTAGAGGCCTTGTGTGCTGTATTACAGAGGTAGCCCTCCACTAGAGGCCTGGGGGCTGTATTACAGAGGTAGTCTCCGCTAGAGGCCTGTGTGCTGTATTACAGAGGTAGCTCCACTAGAGGCCTGTGTGCTGTTTACAGAGGAAAGGTCTCCACTAGAGGCCTGTGTGCTGTATTACAGAGGTAGTCTCCACTAGAGGCCTGTGTGCTGTATTACAGAGGTAGTCTCCACTAGAGGCCTGTGTGCTGTATTACAGAGGTAGTCTCCGCTAGAGGCCTGTGTGCTGTATTACAGAGGTAGTCTCCGCTAGAGGCCTGTGTGCTGTATTACAGAGGTAGCTCCACTAGAGGCCTGTGTGCTGTATTACAGAGGTGGTCTCCACTAGAGGCCTGTGTGCTGTATTACAGAGGTAGTCTCCACTAGAGGCCTGTGTGCTGTATTACAGAGGTAGTCTCCACTAGAGGCCTGTGTGCTGTATTACAGAGGTAGTCTCCACTAGAGGCTTGTGTATTACCGTACCTCCCAAATGGGTACGGTAATGATTTAAATATTTTTTTTTTTTTTGTATATTTATGCGTTTTTATAGGTTTTCATTTACAAATTAGAGTTTAATCATCCGATTAGAGACATCTTATGGTCCAAATTGCAGTAAATGAATAAATCATTGGAAATCAGTACCTTCAATATACAGTGAGGAACAGAGAGATGCTTTTTTGTGGCAATATATTAAGTTAATTAAAGATTTATCAAGACAAAAAGAAGAACATTTAAGAAGTAAAGAAGGACAGGGATTTGGATCCAAAATAGGGACAGTCCCTCCTAAAGAGGGAATTTAGGAGGTACGGTATTCTTCCCTATAAGCTTGTGTGATAGATGTATGAGACCTTCAAGAGAACCTGTCACATAGATTATCCCCCCTTGCTGAGGACAGCACAAGGTAGTGACAGACCTGCTGTTTCCAGCGCTGTGTCCCTTATTCTGTAAGATGCTGCAGTTTCAGGGTATTTACTGCTCAAATTTGCAGTTCTCAGCCAAAAAAGAGTCATGAAGTGTCTGTTTTTTCAAACCCTGCCCACCTGAGGCTAGCCCCGCCCACCTCAACTGATAAACCTATCACTTTGAATAGGTAGAAACATGTGAATAACTGTCAGTGGGCGGGGCTAGCCTTTGGTGGGCGGGGCTAACACCTGCTCATGAATAGGGTTTGAGGGGTAAATGCTCTAAAACAGTGATTTTCAACCAGTGTGCCGCGGGGAAAGTTCCCCAAACTATGGTGCGCCCTGTGTTTTGTTCAGGGCCGTTCCTAGGGGCGGGCAGGGCGGGGCGCCGAGGCTCCGCTCACCCGAGGGGGGCGCCGCGGCCGCCCTGCCCACCTGGAGGAGCGCCCCTGACTCTGCACGACTGTTTTATAACAGCCGCGCAGAGCCAGCAGCTGCAGGGAAGAGGCGGGACGGATCGGTCCTGTCCGGACTCCTCCCCTGTATCAGCGTCATAGGGGGCGCACAGCTTTCACCGCGCCCCCTGTGACGCTCGATCTCCTCTGCTGGCAGCTCTGCCGCCGAGGAGACCCCTGGGAGCTGCGTGCAGCGTAAGCAGCGTGCTGACGTCACGCTGCTTACACCACTCATCAGCTCCCACTGCTGAGCAGCTCCGGACCGGGACGCGCGGACCCAGGTGAGTAATCTTTTGTTATTTTATAATTACTTACAGGGGGCATCCTGGCTACAAGGGGGGCACCCTGGCTACAAGGGGGGCACCCTGGCTACAATGGGGGCACCCTGGCTACAAGGGGGGCACATGGCTACAAGGGGGGGCAAAACTGGCTACAAGGGGGGGGCACACTGGCTACACTGGGGGCACACTGGCTACAAGGGGGGCACACTGTCTACAAGGGGGGGCACCCTGGCTACAAGGGGGGCACCCTGGCTACAAGGGGGGCACCCTGGCTACAAGGGGGGCACACTGGCTACAAGGGGGGGCACCCTGGCTACAAGGGGGGGGCACACTGGCTACAATGGGGGCACCTGGCTACAAGGGGGCACACTGGCTACAATGGGGGGCACACTGGCTACAAGGGGGGCACACTGGCTACAAGGGGGGCAAACTGGCTACAATGGGGGCAACCTGGCTACAAGGGGGACACACTGGCTACAATGGGCACACTGGCTACAAGGGGGGCACACTGGCTACAAGGGGGCACACTGGCTACAAGGGGGGCACACTGGCTACAAGGGGGCACACTGGCTACAATGGGGACACACTGGCTACAGGGGGGCACACTGGCTACAATGGGGGCATCCTGGCTACAAGGGGGGCACACTGGCTACAATGGGGGCACCCTGGCTACAAGTGGGGCACCCTGGCTACAAGGGGGCACCCAGGCTACAAGGGGGGCACCCTGGCTACAAGGGGGGCACACTGGCTACAAGGGGGGCACACTGGCTACAAGGGGGGCACCCTGGCTACAAGGGTGGCATCACTGGCTGCAGGGGGAGCATCACTGGCTACAGGGGGGGCATCACTGGCTACAATGGAGGACATTGGCTACAGGGGTGGGCATCTCTGGCTAGAATCGATATTATTAACTATATGTATAATATGTACTGTTTTAGTGTCATTTTGTGCCATTTTGGTTGGTGGTGTGCCCCGGGATTTTTTAAGTGTAAAAAGTGTGCTACGGCTCAAAAAAGGTTGAAAATCACTGCTCTTAAACTCCAGCATCTTACAGAATAAGGGACACAGCGCTGGAAACAGCAGGTCTGATACTAGCTCGTGCTGTCCTCAGCAAGGGGGGCCATAACCCTTTAGAGGGCTGTTCTCACCATGCTGCTTCACAGAACCTGCTCCTCACTGTCAGTTTTAGGCTCCTGTTTCCTGGTTGGGCTGTGAGCAGGTCTATAGCAGTGACTGGCCAATCAGCTCTGCTATTTCTAGTTGAGTCTGTTAAAGGGACATTGATGATGGATGGGTCTAAAAAGCAGGAAGAAGGCTACAGAGCTCTGAAGTGTGTTCCCAGGAAATAAAAACAAGCTCCAGTGCTACCAATAAGACCCAGCAGGGAGGGACCTCACCATTGGCAACTGCTGTTAGAACAGAGAGGTGATCAGTAATCTAGGAAAGCCTGTGTACACAAGCAGGAGATAACTGCTCTAGCCCTGGAAGAAAGCAGAACAGCACTGTATTTAGGAATAGTTTTGTTTTTTTGTTTTTTTTTAACCTTTGCCTACATGTTCAGAGCTAATCAATGTGGTAAGAATACCCTCTAATGTAAGGGTATGGCTAGATGGGTTGTTTTTATTGGCAAGCACATGGATTCAGGAAAATGGGGCAGTGCAAGCATTTTTTGCACAACTTATTAGGAATTAGGAGCCATTCCCATCACCTTTTGGTTGTCAGAATAGGTCAATATCTCTTTAAGAATGTATTTAGATATATACCAGGCTTTAATAGGCCAAACATAATGGTCTTTTCCGTCCCACAAATAAAATGTATAGGGAGATGGTTTAAACTTCTGTTTTTTTTTTTTTAATCTTTTTTTCGTTATTCTTAAACTTTTTATTTAGTCCCTTAAAGGGGTTGTCTCACTACATTGATTCATCTTACCTCAATTCTGTTTTCTTAGTTTAATTTTGAATTCAGGGGCATGTTTACTAGGCTGCAGTAGAAACCAGGTCTGTAGCTATTGCAACCAGTGCTGGCAGCCTATCAGGAGAGATCAAACAGGTCTATAGCTGTAGCGACCTGAGGAGCTGATGGAGCCCATATAAGAGGGGATATATCAGAATAGGTAGGATACGGTTAATGGACACGTATTGCAAAGTGACTTGTTTTTGCAAGAGCTTTAGGCCATGTTCACACGGCTTAAAATGGGCCGTATTTCGGTCTGTAATTACGCGCCGGAGTGCGCCAATTACGGGCGGAAAACGGCCCATTCATTACGGTAATTCACAGTTCTCATAGAGAACCATGGATTACGTCTCCTCTCCCCGTCCGGCGAATCCGCCGGGCGGGGAGATAATTGACATGTCACTTTCTAGCGGCGTATACGCGCCGCTAGCAATGCTGGTCTATGGGCCGGCGAAGTGCCGGCGCCCCGCCGCCGGCCACACGGCGTAATTGCGGGGAGTAATTACGCCCTGCAAATACACCATGTGAACATAGCCTTAACATAAAAAGCAATCCCTGTAGTGAGACAACCCCTTTAAGGTACTTGATCACTGGGTGGTGCAGTCGCTTATACACTATACTGTAAAACTAATGTATTTCAGCATAGTGTACAATTCAGCGGGCTTTCCTTAGCCAAGACAAGGGTGCTGCACCATGCAGTGTCGTCATGGAGGGATCGACCAGTAGAAGAGAGCGCTGCACCACTTTTTATGACTTGGTGGCTGTGGTTACAATGCCTGGGATCCAGGCTGCTAATGACAGGTGCTACCTGTGATTAAGTTCGGGCACCTACCCTTCATGAAGCAGCCCCACTCTATAATAATGATAATCTAATATAGCACCTACATATTCCACAACACTTTACCATTTACAGGGTAGAAAAACAGACATAAAACAAACATTGCACAGTAAAAATGTACTTATCAGACACAAGGTGTGAGGGTCCTGCTTGCAAGAGCTTACAATCTATTAGGGTGTATGGGGAGACGAAGGGTGGCAAGTGCTTGGTTTACAATTGGTCCAACCATGTTACATAAATGAGGTAATTTACATAAAAAGTGGATGTACCTGCCACCCAGATAGGACATCATCTATATACAGACAGGACATCTATATTCAGATAGGTGCCTATGAATGCAGGGAGTAACAGAAGTCAGGGGCGTAGCTACAGGGGGTGCAGCGGTAGCAGTCGCTACCGGGCCCAGCAGCCTGAGGGGGCCCAAAAGCCCTTCTGCCACATAAGAAGATACCAGCATTGTAAATGGTGCATGGTAACTGGGGGGCCCCATTTCACTTTTCGCACCAGGGCCCAAGAGCTGGATGTTACGCCTCTGACAGAAGTGTGTGATACCCTGTTTCCCTGAAACTAAGACACCCCCGAAAATAAGGCATATTGCATTTTTAGTTATGAAATTCCGAGTTTGGCTGCTCATGCTGATGTTTGTGATGAAATCACTACAGTATATTAATACAGGTTGATGTTTTGGTCAACAATAAATGTGAATTACTGTTCATAGAAAAAAAACATCCCCTAAAAAGAAGTCTTAGTTCGTCTTTAGGAGCAAAAATTAAAATAAGACACTTATTATTTTCAGGGAAACCGGGTAGAAAATGGGGGGTTCTTGATAGGCCTGCCAAAGAAGATGTATTTTCAGGGCGCACTTATGAGCACAAGTGAAGTCTTGGACACGGACATGGTAGGTTTGGATGATTGAGGCATTTAATCTAAGATCATCAGCGGAGCACACGGACCTGGTAGGATGGTAGACAGACATAGTATACTCATTTTATTTATTTTTTTTATATATATATATATATATATATATATATATATTATTATATATATATATATATATATATATATAGAGAGACTATATATTCTATAGCAGGGGTCCCCAACTCCAGTCCTCAGGATCCACCAACAGGTCATGTTTTCAGGATCTCCCACAGAATGCACTGACCATAATGATATCACCTGTGCAGCATAATGAAGTCACCTGTGCAGCATAATGAAGTCACCTGTGCAGCATAATGAAGTCACCTGTGCAGCATAATGAAATCACCTGTGCAGCATAATGATATCACCTGTGCAGCATAATGACGTCACCTGTGCAGCATAATGAAATCACCTGTGCAGCATAATGAAATCACCTGTGCGGCATAATGAAATCACCTGTGCAGCATAATGATATCACCTGTGCAGCATAATGATATCACCTGTGCAGCATAATGATATCACCTGTGCAGCATAATGACATCACCTGTGCAGCATAATGACATCACCTGTGCAGCATAATGACATCACCCGTGAAGCATAATGACATCACCGGTGCAGCATAATGAAATAACCAGTGCAGCATAATTTATATCACCTGTTTCAGCATTAATGATATCCCTGCGCAGCATAATGATATCACCTGCGCATCATAATGAAATCCCCTGCGCAGCATAATGAAATCACCTGCGCAGCATAATGATATCACCTGCGCAGCATAATGAAATCACCTGCGCAGCATAATGATATCACCTGCGCAGCATAATGATATCACCTGCGCAGCATAATGATATCACCTGCGCAGCATAAAAGGGAAAACACCTGGCAATAATGAAATACTGCGCGCATAATGAAATCACCTGGCGCATATGAAATCCCGGGCCCGCATAATGAAATCACCTGCGCAGCATATAAAATCACCTGCGAGAAAATGAAATCACCTGGCGATAATAAAAAACCCTGGCGATAATGAAACCCTGGGCCACATAATGATATCACCTGCCGCGCATAATGATATCCGGGAGCATAATGATATCACTGGCAGATAATGAAATCCCCTGCGAGCTAATAAAATTTCACTGCGCGCATAATGAAATAACCTGCGCGAGTAATGAATACTGCGCAGCTAATGAAATCACCTGCGCAGCAAAAGGGAAACCCACATGGCAGCATATGAAATATCACTGCGCAGCATAATTGAAATCACTGCGAGCATAATGAAATCACCTGCGCTGATAATGAAATTTACCTGCGCAGCATAATGAAATCAACCTGCGACATAATGAAATCACCTGGCAGATAATGAAATACCTGCGCAGCATAATGTATCAACTCGCAGCATAAGAATCACATGCGCAGCATAATGATATCACCTGCGCAGCATAATGATATCACCTGCGCAGCATAATGATATCACCTGCGCAGCATAATGAAATCACCTGTGCAGCGCTAAGGAAAGCCAGAAAACATGAGCTGTTGGTGGGGCGTGAGGACTGGAGTTGGGGACCTCTGTTCTATAGTGTACTCAAATCTATCTCCAATTCAGTGGTACTTGCAGTTTCATTGCCATTAGCACTCAGAATGTGGAGGGTGCATGAGCAATGATGGCAATGGGATGGCACGTGACCTCTGAGGGCAGCGATTAGTTGTAGTAGTCATGTGCTGACTGGACGTATTCACCAGAGCTGTAGTTTCCTTTATACCAGTCAGGGGTAAAGGGAGGAGAGGGAGATGGACAATCCCTTTACAGAAAAAAACTAGAAATAAGAGGGCCTACTAGATGGTCTTTTCTGCTGTTAATCTCTTGTGTTTTTTTGGAGACCGGGAGAACGTGATGTGAATGGCCCCTTCCGCTTAGAGCTCCCATGATTGAAATGTATTTGTGCAATCAGCTGGCCTAAATGTTTCCATTTGGGTCCATTACTTGGAAATGGGGCAGTAATATTTTTGTGTGTTCGCTGAAAAATATTAGTCAAAGATGGA